>JBBPBS010000207.1:10304923-10361228 GCA_037974835.1 Cicer judaicum | reverse complement strand
TTTATCAAACTATAAAAAAAAAAATTAAAATTGCAATTGCAATTTTTGGTATTAAAGAGTAAAATGACGTTCATCAAATTTTTTTATTAAAATTAAAAATATAATCAGTTTAAATTATTTTAAAAGTCCATCAGTTTAAATTATTTTAAAAGTCTATATTTTATCATGGTTGAGTGAAAATGTGTGAACAATTTAAACATACTTTGTTTGTATTTATATGTAATGAATTACAATAAAAATATATGTATTTATATGTAACGAATTAGCATGAATACATATTTGAATTAAGTTATAATTTGGTTGATGTAGAACACTCAATAATTTCTAGGAGGTTTTGAGTGAAAGATCAGATGAAACTAATATAACTACTAATTTACTAATATTTATTTATAAAAAATATATATTTTCAGTTAAAAATAAGTTTTTGTGAAAGAAAATTAAAATTAAAATT
Source organism: Cicer judaicum (assembly GCA_037974835.1). Lineage (NCBI taxonomy): Eukaryota > Viridiplantae > Streptophyta > Magnoliopsida > Fabales > Fabaceae > Cicer > Cicer judaicum. The sequence goes on along the minus strand of JBBPBS010000207.1, from coordinate 10,360,777 downwards.
ATAACTTAAAGGATACCTAAATGTTCAAATTGAATTTAGTATTAGTATCTATCTATTTGTTAAAACTTCAAATGTTTTGTTTAAAGTAAATTTTAATTATTTTAAAATAATTTTATTAAAAATTGTTTATTAACTATTAAAAAAAATCAAAATTACAATATTTTGTATTAAAGAGTAAAATATCATTGAGTAAATTTTATTACTAAAATTAAAAAATTAAAATCACATTTTTTTAAAAGTTTATATTTTATCATGGTTGACTAAAATGTAAGATAAATTTGAACTCTCTACTATTGTATCAATTAAACATGAAAGAAATTATGTTCGAATGTGCATCAATTTTGTAGATCAAAATAGTTTATTTATTTATTTGAGAGCATAAGCTACAATTTTTTTAATAGGACATAATCTACAAATTATTATATAGAATATCTAATATGTCATCAAAATTTAATAGAATGAAAGAGAAGTCTGAATATCTAAATTCTTTCTGACATATAGAGAATATCAAAGATTTCATGAAAATCTAATAGAATGAAAATCTAATAACTGAATTCTTTCCGACATATAAATTCAATTTTTCACTCAAAGTATGTAGTTGAGATGCTCCGGTTCTAATTTTTTTGCCTTTTGATACCAATAAATATCTTATAACACAAAACAATATATATATATATATATATTTATAAAAGTGTTTTGTCTAGTTGTATGGACAATTTATAGTTACATATATAGGCGAATATAAGTGTATCGATGACAAATTTTCCAAGAAATGAACATAAATAACTTTGTGAGATCGGATTTAAATATAGCGTTGTGGGATAAAATTCAAATATAGTTTCGTGAGACGGATTTATATTTGTAAATGATTATGGGAACATTTAAGATGAGATAATATCAATATTACGTATTTTGTTGCTAATTAACCTCCCGTATATTACTTTTATGCTGCTAATTAACCTCCCGTATATTACTTTTATGCACCGAAAAAATGAGACAATGATTTGGTACATTCATATAATTTTTTATTGCATAATTTTGGTCCAAATCCCTGAATAGATTCTCAAATTACTACTTGCCAATGTTTCTTGATATTACATAACATATGAACTGACATTCATCTTTAATCTACATTATAATCATAATAGTACTGTACCAAAGAAATATTTATAATGGTACAAAATATGGCACAAGCTACCACAATTTTTGATTCATTTTATATTGCAAATGAATGCATTACATTCAACCCATCACAAATTTGTCTAATTAATACAAGGCTTCTTCCTTGAAGCCTAAGCAATCAACCAATGAACCATCCCAAAGTTTAGAAGCTGCATCCTCCATTACCTAAACGACTTCCGGCGACGGGAAAATGCGTTTCGCTAGCCATTGGAACGGTAACAACACTTGAGCTTTTTTCTTGCGCCAAAACCAAATCGCAGCATTGTAATTTTCGTTGCGGATTGTTCTGGTGGCTGCCCTCCAATCATATTTCTCCATCTCTAAACGTGCAGTTTTTCCCATTGTTTCTCTCAACTCCTTGTCGTGCAATAGAGGAATTAGTTTGCTCAAGCAGTCTTCGAGATCGCGGGGAGTGTAGAGATAGCCGATTTTGCCATCTTGGTCTTCAGGGATTATGTCTGGGATTCCACCTGCACGTGCTCCCACGACAGGAATCCCTGAAGACATGGCCTCCAAAACAACTTGACCTAGTGTCTCGGACTCTGACGGCATAACAAAGACATCGCCACTCGCATACGCTTGAGATAGTTCTTCGCCTGCTAACATTCCGGTGAATACTACAGGCATACCTTCAAACATTTTCTCTAGCTCCTCCCTGTCAGTTAAACAACTGATAGTGAAAAAAGTTGCCAAATACTTTACAATGCTAGCAAAACTAACCTTTGTAACACACTTTTCCATTATTTCTTATTTCTCTTACAAGTCAATATAATAAAAACTTAATTATTTGAGACAATTATAATGACCATCTAGCACTATTGTCAAATAGTAGCTTTAACGACACCGTAGAGCTATAGCATACCAGAGTTTGAACTTTGAACAAACTATTATTGGTTTGTAATACGCGATTTAATACAAAATATTGTTAAATAGCAACTATTATAGCGTGAAAAAGTTGTAGCATAGCATAATTTGCACAGACTTCTATTTTCCGTGATATGCAATTCACAACATTGCCATTTAGATTACTGACTAAGAGTGAAGTTACCTGTAGGGTCCATCTCCAATAAAAGCGATTCGTGCTTCAGGAATCCTATCCATGACACTGCAAAGTCATGTGTATCAAATGTTAATGCAAGATAAATACTCAAGTTTAAATGCTGAATATATTAATATTAGCTATGGTATGAAGAACTAAAGTAGTAACAGAGCTCAAAGCAAGGTGCATTTCACAGTGAATTACTAGAAAACATCTTGTAAAAGTTGTAACTTAAGTAAGTTTAACCATCTTGCTTTGGTACACCACTAGCAGCTTTCAACACTCTTAGATTTTAATTTTATGTTGGACCATTTTTTTAAGTTGCAGTTGCATTTGTGGTTTCAGTTATGCTGTGAACCTTTATATCTCAGTAAAATGCAAGCAAATGTGGTCGAGTTTCCGTAATTTTCATTGCAATGTCGTTGCAAAGACCTCTAAAACTGCTGCATTGCAACTACAATTGTGGCTGCAAACTGCAATTTAGAATCATGTGTTGCACAACAAAATTTTGTATATACAAGTTGATATTTACCTTTTGAGAAAATCTAAACTCTTCTCAACTCCAAACCGCCCGACATGAACAATCAACGGCTTCTCCGGTTCACCATTGCTGCAAAACAAGTATAAGAATAAGATGAAACGCCATCATTTCAAACTTTGCACATAAAAATGACAAAAAGGTCCCTACCTCAGTCTCAATCGCATTTCATGGGACTTGTATCGAGGATTAAAACTTTCAGAATCAACACCCTTGTTCCAAAGACGAATCTTGTTCGCTGGACATCAACAGGAAAAACATGTCAGATAAAAAAGTGTTCGATGCCAACATTCAGCTACCATCATAAAGTGAGAGGATCAGACTCCTCTAAAGTGAATAATATCAACCATTGATAAATAAATCAATGATTCATATTATATGTACATGCATAACAAATCATTAGTGATTAAAATATTAACTATTGATTTTCTCACTTGATAACTACTCACTTTAGAGGAGTCAAATTCAATTTGAGATAAGTTGAAAGACTATTTGATAAGGATTGTTTATGTTCACCTGTGGTTACTCTCGCTTCTTCAAGATCCCTTCCAATGGCAGCTGATGGCACTAGAGTTAGATCAGCTGCTCTATGCAGAAACTCTATATAAAACAAAAAATTCATGTTACTCATAATAATATGATTCAAAGTGGGATAACGGAAACAAGAGTGTATACATACTTAAAACCAACCACATTGGTTGCACCAGCCAGCTAAATGTGTATCTTGGAATGTATCTGAACCCCAAAAAATAGAATATAAACCAATAAGAACGAGCGGTTTAAATCTCAAGAAGTATAGACCTATGTTACACAAACACTTCAGGTTCAGATTGATAATACGTCTAATGTCCGACACTGACACCAACGATACTAACACATATAGTTACATTCAATTATTTCCATTTTTCAAATTATTACCAGATCTACATGTCAGTATCAGTTTTTTGTATGTGTTTGTACTTCATTGGTATAGAAAATAGCTTTTAAAAATGTGGAAAATATTTGGAAAACTTGAAATTAGAGTAAAATATGTAACTTACACTGGTACATGGGTATGATAGGACATCACAATAGGAACAGACAGAAGCTTTGCAATGATAAGAGCACCAAATACCTGAAATTTAGTTTATATGACATTAGTTAAATATAATAACCTGATTGGATTGAATTATTTGAGCTTACTATTATAAGTACCTGTAAGATTGTTTAGTAGAGCTTATGAAAACAACTTACAAATGTCCATCAGATTGATTTCAGCCTATTTCCATAAGCTCTCACAATTTATAGCTTATATAAAAATAGTTTGATTTTATTTTATCTTTTGATATAGATATAGCTCATACATAAACACTTATATGATAAGTGCTTATGCTATACAGGAAGAATTGCATACATACCATTATGCCAGGTGATGATGCATGTATAATGTCAGGCTTAAACTGAGCAACTGCTGAAATAATTCTTGGACTAAGTGCCAATGAGAGGGGTACCTTCTGATACCAAGGAAAAGGAAAGCTGTTTTTTCAACCAAAAAAAAAATGAAAAAGTTATTAATATGAGCAGCAGTCATAACTTCAAAGAACAGATTAGCATCCGATTAAGATGGTCTTAAAATCTAAATTGATGTGAAGAAGTCAAACTTTATAAAATGGTGACAATATGAATACTCTTACAAAAAAAGTGTATGTAACTTTTCACAAAAGAATCTTAAAATGTTTATGATAATAAATAAGTCATTAGTAAAAAGTAAAATCACCACTTCATCCCAAAATAACCAGTTTTATTACTTTTTTTGGAAGCTAGAAAAGGTCACTTAAGAAAAAGGGATCCAATAATCAATCTCAACTATTGATTTGACATCACACGGCTCATATTACACATTAACAAAATCAGTTCTAAACAATCTCAACGATTGATTAAGATCAAACGGATGAACTCAGTGACTACAATTGAGGAAAAAACAAATGAAGTTCCTTATAACTAAATGACAGCAATTTTAAGATTGAAAAACAACTTTCAAATACTAAAGGACAGTAAAGATGAAGAAAAAAATGAGCTAATAAACTAAAGAGATCAGCGTGAGCAACCTCTTGGATCCAATTAAATGTGCTCCATAAAATTCCTTAGGTACTCCTTCATGTGTTGTCACAACCATGACCTATATATATCATTCACAAATATAGTTAGTTTATGAAAACACAGTATATATGTAATAAACCATAACCTATATAACATGAACTAATACACTTAGTTGATAAAAAATTGAGGAAACAGGATATGCATAGTGAAGAACCTTTCAGTTCAAGCTTTTCACTGAATTGACAAGATACTGGATAAAAGCACTGAATATTGAAGAAAATAAACATGTTTTAGGATTGTAAAGATGCTACCTCATCTCCCATTTCTCGAAGGTACTTTATGAAATTCTGAAACCGATTCTTATATCCAGAGACATATCTGAAAAAGAAAGACTCAAATCAAATTAATATCGTGTTCAAAATGAAGATGTAATACTGTTTTTGTTCTAAAGTTGATACAACACTATCTTCTTATGAAGGATTACTTACATATGAATAATGCAAGGTGTTATGAAATCTCATTAGTGTTATAATTTTAATGCATACATAACCAAAAAAATATGAAAATGCTATTGCGGCCATGAAGCGTCAAAGTTTTTTATGTCTGCGCTACCACAATTGTGTGAGTATCAATCATATTTGACTGCAATTTTTTGCAATATCACAATCATGACAACCATAACAGTTATTTAAAATTTTGCTTGCAAGTTAAATTTCTCATCAAGGTATAAAAACACTGTCAGCAACTGAGCTGAGTGTCGACAATCACGACGCGACCACAACTGCAATTAAAAACCGTGCATGCGAGTTTAATTTCTCATCAAGGTTACCAAAACTTTTGAGTTTAGACCAAAATATTCACAAGTCAAATTCCCTTAAAAGCAGCAGAACATAGCTGAAACTTATTCTCAATAGAAATAAAAATTAAGCTAATACAAAAGACATTTCAAAACACTTGAAGACAAAGCAAACTCAATTACATTATAAAGTATGGACCCTAGTAATCCAAATTTCGGCCAAGAGGTTAGTAAAGTATGTCAATGATTGTTCTAGCTAAGTTTCAAACTATGGCTCCAATCCATTTGACTTTAACTAAAGTTTATTAACCAATTGGACTAAATGATTAACTACTTAAAGCTAAATCACTTGGTTAGACTAATAGATTTAAAAGAATATTTTTTTTCTTAACCCTCCTTTTCTAAGGACAACAGGATCCTAGAAATCAGGACTTTGGTCAGGAGATTAGTAAGTCTGGTCAATTATTGTTTCAATATATGGATTCAATTTTTACGAAAACTAACAACTTTAGTCAATTATTTGGTTATTTGGAAACAAAATAAAAATAAAAAGATAAGAAGACCAATTTCAAATCAATCTGATCTAAAAAAACCTGAGCCAACCAAAAGGCAAATTCATCAAACCACAAAAAGTCAACACTAAATCAAAACAAATTAACACAAGTCAATGAAAAAAATAAAGATCAATCAATGTTGTCACATGTTTCAACTTTATACAATTATTTATAAAAAAAAATGAAAAAGAAAAAGAAAAATTATTTCCAAATCTTAAAAAAACATTCTACATTCAATGAAATGTGAAACAAATAAAAAGGGTACTCACGAAAAAGGAGAAGGTTCAACAAATAGAGCAATTCTTCGAGGTCTAGAATTATTTTCAGCGTCATATAAAACAGAATCAGGAGGACCCTCTTCTTCATCTCTAGAATTCAACAAACTATCATCATCAATAGTCATTTTTGTGGAAGCTTCAAGCAAAAAACTTTTTCTTCTTTTCACACTATTTAACCTTTCTGAACTCAAAAATTGAACTTTTTTACAAAAGAGTGTAATGGGTTGTTCTCTAAAAGTTCTAAATCTAATAGAATTATTAAGAGGGTTTGAAGAAGAAGAAGAAGAAGGTGAGAGAAAAAGAGGAGAGAGAGAGGAATATATATAGAGAGATGAGTACATGATGGAACCAAAAAACGTGAAAGAGTATAATATACTTTTATAGGAATTAATCAATAGTATTATGTACTTAAATCTTAATTTAATTTATAAATATCGATATTATTAATTTACTTAATAAAATTTAAATATTATTAATGTAATAATTTATCATAGTTTTGAATTGGTTGATTTTGATTATTAATTAATAAATATGAAATGAAACTTGTGTATTGTGTGAGAAAGAAGGAGACGAATCTTTGAAGACAAATAAGACACACATGCTAAGGACTCTACAAATGGATATTCTTTTTTTGATGGCGGGACATTTTGGAATCAAATGATGACCTGTGAGCATATGCCATTGGGTCACTCTCTCTTAATTGTTTTCCATGTGGGAAATCATTGGATATTTTGGTTTTAAGTATGAGTAGAAATAGAATGATCGATAGAAAAAAAGGATTTTCATTAGAATTTAAATTTGGATTCTTTTGAAGAATTCGTATAAAATTTAATAATCATTATGTATAAGAATAAGAATGCATCATATAATTTGTTACTATTTCGGTTTTATAATAGATATCATTTTAGATTTTTGTATAGATATTAAAAAATGTAATAATTAAAAAAAAATATTTTACTAAATTACTAATATTAATTATTGAGGAATTTTTTATATTATTATCAATACAAAGTATACTAAATTTTAAAAATTATATATATAATAACTATTGAAAAATAGTCAAATAAAAAAAATTAAATTATATTGAAAATAGTAAATAGCATTTATTTTGAGATATTTATTTTTTCTTAAGGTGATGGTCATCATTAAAGTTGATGTGCGTGTATTAAAATATTAATTCCATTAAATGTTTTATAAGGAAATGATGTGACACACTAACGTTTATGTGGGCATTCCATGTGGATTTTTGCATTAGTATCCTGTAACATATACTATTTTGCTTCAAATAAGTTGTAAAGGATAAATAAAATTGAGATGTGATAGAAAATCCAAAGTTTTTGAAAATGGTACTTCAAAATACTCACTTTTTTAGAGGAAAAATAGTCAATAGTTCATAAAAATAATAATTGAATTAGTAAGTTATTTTAGATAAAATATCACTATTCCGATTCATGTGACATTTATAGGATATTTACGTAATTATTAATTTGTCACCTCAATTCTTTTAGCAACAAAAAAAAAACTACTTTGATGGATGTGCATCAATTTCAAAGAATTTTTTTTCATTTCATAAATTTCAAGAACGAAAACGATTGATTGTTACCATTTTAATGATTAAATTGGAGATGTATTTTAAATATATTGAAATTTATTTTTAACTATTAGTGTGATATTTTTTATTCAAAAACTTATAGCATTCAACAACATTGTCTTGTGTTATATATATATAAAGAATATATAATATCTTAATTTTGTTTGATTAATTAAAAATTATTTTAAAATAATAATAATAATAATATATTTAATAAATATTTTATAATTATTCTCAAAAATTTAAACATCATCATTTTACGATTTAAATTTGAATATATATTAAAAATAAAATAATATAAAATAAAAAGAAAAATTGTGAATTACAACAACATATAATGAAAGAATTTTCATGTATTTCTTTTTACAGTTTTTTATTTTATTTTCGTATTTTTAATTTGATATGCCAATTTATTTGTTTCACTTAGATTTGTCAATTTATTTATTTCATTTTTTATTTTATTTAGTCTACCAACCCTTAAGCACACAATACACGTTTCCTTGAACCTACAACACACTCTTCCTTGCAAAGACCAACATTACTCTAATCCAAATTTGTACACTCAATGAAAAAGCTTTTTTTCCTTAATCATACTTTGCTTAAAATTTATTACAAAATAATGCAAAATTCAATTAAAAAATAATACAAAATTTAGATATCAGATTTATCTAATGAACATAAATATTCACTGTTTTAGCTATAAATTAAGACCAAAATATCAAAGAGAGGGGAGAGATTTTTTTTTTTAATAGATCTAGGAGTAAAACTAGAGAAGGAAACAAACCAATAGCAGTAAAATCGTGAAGAATTTTAAACCCATCACAAAAAAAATTAAAACCCCAAAAAAAAACTAACAGAATCAAATAGAAGAAATAAGGTATTTTTTCTTCTTTCCTTTAAGTTGTAACATTTGTTTCTCTTTGCTTGTTTCCCTGCGTTTTCCTTTGCGTGTGTTTTCCTTTCATATGCAATTTTCTCTTTTTTTGTTTGTTATTCTTCCTTCCGCAAGCTCCTATGCGCCTCTTTTGGTTTGAATGAAGATAGGGTTACTAAAAGCTTCCATATTTACACATTGTTGTTTTATATAATCTTTTTTTCCTTTCCCTTTTCCTTTTTATTTTTTTTCATTATATATTTAAAAATGTGTTTTCTGGTAACTTTCATTATATATTTAAAATTTTGGTTTTTTTAACACCTTATATTTTATATAGTTTTTTTTAAAATATTTTATTTATTTACAAAAAAGAGCATATCATTTTTTACACATATTAATTTTAATTAGTTTCTAATAAGTATTCTAAAAAAAAAGTATTTTATTAAACGTATCGTCTTTTAATCTATCAATTGTCAGGAAATAAATTGTATAATTTAATATGTTCTAAAAACTTATTTTTTATAAGTAAATTAATTTAATTTTCTACCTAATAATCTCCTTAATTAGATTTGACATCTTTTTAATATTTGAATTGTTAAAGCACAAGTGGTGCCGCTTGACAAGTTTAAAACTAAATTTAAAAATAAAAAATAATAAAAAATATTCTTAAGAGGATTAAATTAGATATGACATCTTTTTACTTCTTGAGTTTTGAGACACGAGTTGTACAACCCGATCGTCTTAAAACTCATATTTTAAAATAATTATCCAAATAAATAAGTTTTTTTATTATGTTTTTTAAAATTAATTTTTTTTTTTAAATAACAAGATACAATTTGTTTAAAAACAATCAACACATCCACATTTTCTACTACAAACTACGTAGCTTTGATTTCTCCATCGCACCGGAAGATATGTAGGAACAAAATCACACTCTTGTCAAGCACAATAATAAAAACTTTTTTTTTTACTCTTTTTAAGCACACTTTTATCTCAAAAAATCACAATTTGAAAAACAATTTATATTCATATTTAATAATAAAAGAGAAATAAATATATTTAAGTTGATATAATTTTGCACAATTAGTTATAGGTAAACGTATTTTAACGGGTGTTGTATGATGTTAATATCTTCCCTACGCATAATCAACTCCCGAACTCAAAATCTGGTATCAAAGACTATTTTTTATTTATTTTTTAAAAGGTTTTCCAATATTTTCGCTATTTTAAAAATAAATTTTGATGGTAACTCCATTGAATTTGAAGAAAACTCGAAATTTTAAGCCACAATAAAATTAAAATACATTTAAAAAATTACACTAATTCAATAACGTAGTGTCAAATAAATATTTTTATAAATATTTTTTGAATCAACTTAATTGAAAATTACTATCATATAAATCACATCTCTAAACTTTGACATTAATATATAATTAATTCTATATTATTTTAATGTGTTACGATTAACGCACAATCTAATTATTAATATTATTTTAATGTATTACAATTAACCAACGATCAAATTGTATATAACGTTATTAAGATATTTTGATAACATAAAAAAAATTATGTATAATATTAAAATCTACAGATATAATATTAGTTTTCAATTCAATAGCACGACATAATATTATTGAATTGATGTAGTTCTTATGTTGGTGAGCCGGAGGAGTTCAAGGGTAGGTAGAAGAATATCTCACCCTTTGCCTTTGCGCCAACTTTGGAAAGAGGAGAAAATAGAATCTGCCCTATGTCTTCTGTTAAAGTGAGATATCTCCATCAAATTAGGAATGTCCTCGTACACGTGTCTATGAACGATGAAATAAGTCATAATAGATTTGTAATAATAAATTTACTATATTATTTTAATTGTTAGATAAACTTTGGATTTCCTACCTTTTAAATTTTTTTATTAATGTTTTAGAAAGTATATATTTTTGTCTTAATATTTCAATTCCTAAAAAAAAAAAATCTTGACAATTTGAAATTCGACTTAAAAGTCAGTGAAATTTAACTAAAAATTATTTCAATACATATTTAAACTCAGTTTTCAAAATAATTTATTTTTAACTAAAAATCATTAACTACTTAATTTTAGAAAATTTATATAATAAAATAATAATATATAAAGTTAATTATATAAAAAACAATCTCTTTGTTGCTGTCACACTTTTTTTTTTCTTTCTCTTCCATCATTCAAATATTCTTTTTTCTTATAAATATAATTAGTGTTGACTAACACTAATTACTTTAATAATAACATGTTTTAAATTTTAAAATTATTTAACAAATTTAACAATTTCAATTGAAGAGCTCTAATGAGTTAGCTTGGCTCAAAATTTTAGAGAGGAAAATAAACCCAATTAGATTTGATTTTTTAATATTTTTTGACGAAATATGAATCAAACTAAATTATTGTAGAACATGTGGATTGATTTGATTCAAATACAATTGATATTATTGTGGCCATTACAATAAAGTTTAGATTTCTTGTGTGTTGTTTTTGAAATTTATTCATTTGTCTAAATACTAGTGGCTAGTACTTTGAACCTCTTTCCAAAACCTTGTATTTCAACTTGAAGGTTAAAGGGTGAGTGTTAACTTGTAATTTTAAAGATGTATATAAGAAGACCGATAAAAATGGTTGAGTTGAGATCACTTGTTTAAAGTGTTTGAATTAGAGATTGATGATAGTCTCATTTTTTTAAAGAACAAATTGCTATTCTTATTGTTGTTGTTGTTGAGATTTATCTTCTTTCTCATCATCTATCTTATGTATATCAAGATCATCAAATTCATCAAATAACACTTGCATACTTATCCATTGTTTTTGTTTTTATATTATAGATTTTTTAACCTTTAGAATCAGTGAAGTATCTTAGAAATATGACTTTATCTAATTTCGCATTAAATTTTCTTAAATTATATTTGTTATTTAAAATATAGCAATAACAACAAAAAATATTAAATATTTGGCTATCTATTTTTCCACAATTCATATGGTATTTTGTTGAGAATTTTTCTTATTAAATCACAATTTAAAATGTAGCAAGAAGTGTTCATTGCTTCAGTCCAAAAGTATTTCTTAACATTTGATTCTTCCAAAATAGTTCTAGTCATTTCTTCCATTATTCTATTCTTTCTTTCAACAACTTCATATTGTTGAGGAGTTCTTGCACAAGAAAGAATATGAGAAATGTCATTTTCATCAAAGAAATTTTAAAATGAAGTATTATAAATTCTCCTCCATGAACACTTCTTACTGAAATGATATTTGAGTTTTTATTATTTTGGAACTCTTACAAAAAATTTGAAATGCTTCAAAAGAATAACCTTTTTGTTTTTAAAATAACACCCATTTGAATCTTGAAAAATTATCAATAGTTACAAAGCCATATTTCTTTCCTCCCAAATTTGTTGTTTTGCTAAGATCAAAAAGATCAATATGAAGTAGTTTAAGAGATTATTGGGTTGAATCTTTTGAATAAAAGCTATTCCTTATTTGTTTTTCCTTTAGCACATATTTGATATATTTTATCTTCGTAAAAACTAATTTTTGGTAGTCCTATAACAAGATCGAGTTTTGATAACATTGACATTGTTTTTATGCTTACATGCCCAACATGTTTATGCCAAACTCATTTATCTATATCAATGGTGTAACACCTCCGCCATTCTGTTTTTTTCCCTTAGTGGGATTCGAGCTCAGTACCTAGGGGTTAAGTCCTTCATGATTCCAATGTTTTGGTAATGTGCCTTTTCAACACGGCTATCCTCATCATAAATCCTACTCTTATTCACTAGGGTAGGAAAGTCACGGATCTCTTGCATTCCAACTTGTTTCTTGATCTCTGGTCTGAGTCCCATTTCAAACTTGATGCACTTAGACTTTTCTCCTGCTTCTCCTACATAGAGTGGATACTACCTGGATAATTCCTCGAACTTAGCAGCATACTCTGCTACCGACATATTCCTCTATTCCAATTTAACAAATTCCATCTCCTTCTATTACGGATATCTTCAGGGAAATATTTAATTAGAAACATGTTCTTGAATATAACCCAAGTGATTGCAGTCCCTACATTATCTAAACGTTGACGCGTATTATCCCACCAATGTTCAGCTTCCTCCGTCAACAAAAAGGTACCAAGATGCACTTTCTGACCTTCGGGACATGCCACTCCTCTGAAAATTTTCTCAACTTCTTGCAACCACTTTTGAGCTCCATCAGGATTATAATGACCTTCAAACGATGGAGGGTTAGCCTTGCGGAATCGATGCATCACCATGAATTCATTTATTTGCACATTTCCTTGGCCACCACTGTAACTAGTAGCTTGAGCAACAACTTGAGCAGTAATTTGTGCAACTTGAGTAGCAGCTTGCGCAGTAGCTTGAGATTCAGCCAAAGCTTGGAGAGCTTGCATTGTAACTCCTGCCATGGACTCTAAAGCCTCAGCAATCACAACATCATTCTTTCCACTAGCCATCACTACCTACATCAATCAGATAAGTCAATCGAATATAGTGAGACACTTAGGCAAGTGAGAAACTAACTTAGTTCTACAACACTAACACAATAATGACCATAACCACAAAATACACAACAGAGTACACAAGGAAACATAGTGAACACATAACACATTTACGGTCTGATTGGACAGACCAGCTCTGATACCACTAATGTGACACTCTAAACCCCAAATAATTTTTTATTTTTTATTTTTGGATAAAGAGTATCATATAATCATAACATGTCACATAAATCCAAAATTTCCATCAAACATAATGACATTGAAATCATAATATCAAACAACATAATCCTTTTTGAAGTACACGTACTTATGTTTTAAATTCAGTGTAAATATAGTCCACACCCGATGTCACTATCAGAGCGGGAATTCCCAAAATAAAAATACTCAAAATAACATCAATACAATGCATATAAATAGAGTCTCCAAGACATGACGGCTTCCACCTCTCTGATGGTATTAGTCATCACCTGCAACTTACAACTCGTCTGCGTTCGTCACAAACGCCAAACACAAACAACGAGGGGTGAGTATCGAAATTATGTAATAGTGTAAAATACACGAGGAGAACACGCAAGTAATCAAATTATCACAATCTCAAAAATATTCAAAGTGTATAATATCAATGATTTATCAAATTCATTCACAATAAGACAATCACAATAATGAAATGCTATGCATGTCCTATACTCTATACTTCGTCATTTGGTACCATTCTACTCTGATGTACTTGGTTAGGAGGCCTGATACTATGCCACTACAAGAGTGGACGGACAATTCATGAATGGCCAAGTCCTCATAGATCCCCTTAACTCTTCCTAAGACACATATACGCGACAATCGGGGTACTCTTGTGTTGCACGGTAGTTCTCGGCCTTAGGGAATAACCCACTAATCCACTTAGGAATTCCCCACTAGGTGTACCCCCAAGGTCTATCAGTCTTACCTTACAGTTCGAATGTAGCCCTCCACGATCAGGCTCATTCAGTTGTACTTCCCTGAATCACTAGGTTTGTCAGACCCTCCCTATATGATGACAAAATAATCTTAACTCCAAAATCTACAACACGTATCTCATATTTACTCGATCATCACAACTCACTAAGTTTCAGTTTGACTTCACAGTATTCATCATTATATATCTTTATCAGTCAATCACAATAAAATCACAATATTTGGTTTACATTACTCACAATACACAATCCAATTTTATCAATCACATAATAAGGAATTCAATATGTGGCACATTCTAGTAATATCACATATTCAATCAAGTAACAAAAACATTCAAGTACACATCATTCATACATTAACAATCAACATAAGATTTCATAAAAGCATGAAATATTGATATAAATAAATTCACGACAATTCTATAGGTTGTTAAATTATATTTTAGTACTCACTATTACCATTCACATTTTATTAATTTATTATTATTACTCAATAGGGCTCAACTGTACGTAGTAAGCCCCGAATGAACATTTGAGAATTTCAGCATTCCCGTTCATCTCACGATATTTTATACTCATAAAATCGAACCTCATCCCACCCCTTACCTCGACTGAAGATTTCGTCAAATAAATCTGATCTGCTAACGAGTCGTTTCTTTGTCGGTCGTCGTCTCTAATAGTCCGCGAGGAAATTATAGTCACACAACCACCAAATACAAATAAGTTACTTACTATGAATAAATGAATAAATAAAGAAATAATTAAATAAACAAATAACAAAATAATAAATAAATAAATAAATAATAAAATAAATAATAAATAAATAAAGTAAATAAAGTAAATAATAAATAAATAAATAAGTAAATAAATAAATAAGTAAATAAATAAATGAATAAATAAATAATAAAATAAATAGTAAATAAATAAATGAGTAAATAAATCATGTAAATAATAAATAAGTTATCTAGATAAATAAATTATTTGCTATTTGTCCAACAACCCAAAAATATATTTAATACTATATATGCTTATGCTTATATTGAGAATAATTTAAAAGCATGCAATCAAAATCATATAAAAATATATTGAGCAAGTCTGTTACTTTTTAAAAAAATGCAGAGGACAATTCTTGCTACAAAATATGCTTATAATCATAATAACGTAAAATAAAGTATAATTTTAATTACTACTAATGGTACAACAAAATCCAACATTGTTAGAAATACCCTTGAATAATCTAAACTAGGTAGCAGAACAGGAAAATTCTCTCTAATACATTGGCAGGTGAAAATTTCATGATATACAATAAAAATCCTACTAACCCAAAAGGCAATTCATGATATTCATATAGAGCAATTCATGATTTCATGATATACATACAGAGAAATTCAAAATGGCAATTCGAAAAGCAATTCAATAAAAATCCGAATAACCACATCAATTCATTTCAGATTACGTTGCTTTAAGCTCTTATTTTTAGGTTATATGTACTTGTCTTGGATGGATGAAAAGATCAACCCTCTAAAAGCTAATTTGTTTATTTGGCATGAATCACCTTGTAGCTTAATGAATTTGACCTTGAACTTGATTTTATGTTTATTTTCATGCTACGGTATCTTATTTTGTTAGCGAGTAATAACCATGTCAAAACATTTCTCCCTAATATTGTTTTTCATTATTATTGACAAATTTAAAAAGATTATATTGAGCAAATTTAACATTCTTTAAACTAAAGAATTTTTCACATAAAGTTAATATTTTAATTAAACTGAACAACATAATAATCAAAATAATAGTGAAATTAATCTATTTTTGGATTAGCAATGAAAAGGAACGATACTTGTTTAATTGGTATTATGAATTTCTAATTGTCTGAAGAAGTAAAGGAGAAGAAGGAGGCATACCTAACGTGGTTGATCTTGGGAGGCGGCTGTTGCTACTACACAATTCCCTAATTTTGCTTTCCGTACACATTATTTGCTTATCTATATATATATATATATATATATATATATATATATATATATATATATATTATACTAGCTTAGGTTTTATTATTATTATTATTATTATTATTATTAACCCATTCTATTAGTGCTAAAGGTAACAACTAATGTAACGACACGAATTCACTCATCGTATTATTTTATATATATATATATATATATTATTTTATTTATTTTTGTAAGTTGAATATAGTTACTATTAATGAGTTACATCAATTACTAAGACAACACACAAGACACACCTAAAGAAATTAGGACACATATTAACAGTCATATATATAAAAAATAGTATTGTATCATTATACTATTTAAAATAAAGTAATGAGAAATTAGAGTGTTACAAATGGACATAAAACATAGTGGATAATTCTTCTAAATATAGCACATAAACATTTTTCTTTCTAGACCCAGTGAAAAAGATTTTTCCAGAAGATATTTGCTTAACTTCACATATATTTGATTTAAAAATGAACCCGCATTAGAGTTTAATAAGTTCTTAGGTACCCATACAACCTTGGATCCTTCAAGGTTAGTTTTGTCTTTAAAAATTACTTTTTTTTTCTTCTTAAGATATCAGTTTGGTTCAGCATGACCAATCTTTAAACCAAAAAAACACTTTCTTTTTGTTCCTAAAGAACGTTCTTATATGGGACCAGAATATTATGCCTTTTTTGGAAATCATTTTAACTTGATTTTATCATCATTTTCTTATGAAAACATTCATAATCAAGAGTTACAAACTTGTTACAATAAGAACATTTAGTTTGACACTTTTCTTCTCTTTTTATTGGTACAGAAAATTCTTCATAGAATTTTTGTTTTTGAGACTAGTCAAAACCAAGTCTAGTTCCCATTATTTTTTGAAATGTTTATGTAGACTTTTAAAAAAAATTGATAAGTCATTTTTAAGATTTTCAACTTCTATCTTGAACAGAACATTCTTCCTTTGGGTTGCATAACGTTATGAAAACTTTTTCTTAGCAGTTTCACTTAAAACATTTATTTTTTTCCAAACATTTTAAAGTGAGATTTCTGCAAGATTTGGGTGACTTTTCTGACTTCATCATTGATAGCTTGGGCCTTATGTTTTTCTTCTCTTTCTTTAAGAAGCTCTTCTTTTAATAAACCACATTTTTGAACAAGGAAGTTTGAATTACATAATAGATTATCAAATTCTTTTCCATTTGTTCACATGAAGTACAATATTCAGAGACAATTACCTTATCCTTTTTTTTTTTTATATAAATTTCCCATTAGGCACATGTTATCTTCTTCACTATCTTGTGTCTGATTCTTTTGAATCATCCCAAGTAGTTATCATGGATTTTTTCTTGAATGAAAATTTTCTTGGTGTTTTTTGTTTTAAGGGCATTCAGTTTTATAATGTCCTAGGTTATTGCACCTATAACAAGTAATTTGACTCTTATCTATCTCAATTTTAGGATTTTACTTTTTGTTTAGGAAATTCTTTCTGGTTTGATCTCTTTTTATCATTCTTTAAATTTTTCTTGTGAGAAGAACGACTTCTTCTTCAACTTCTTCTTGACCAACTTATTTCTCTCTTGATTCCTCTTTTTAATCATTTTGTGAGAATGAACCAACTTATTTACCTTCCCTTGTCGGTTTGTCTTCGTGAAGTAGAACTTCATTTGCTCACAGGGTTCCAATTAGTTCTTCTAATTTGAGTGTCTTATGATTTTTAGTTTGATTTATGGTTGTGACCATTGGTTTCCATATGATATGAAGGCATCTCATAATTTTATCCTGTCTTTGGCCAAGTATCCTTTGCCAAGAAAGCACATTTTATTTACTATAGTTGTAAATCTTGAATACATTTCATCAATAGTTTCTCCCTCATTCTTCTCAAATGGTTCCAATTTTCTCACACCAATATCTATCCTTATTTCTTTGACATGGCATGTTCTTTCACGATGAGTTTTTAGTGTATCCCACATTTTCTTAGCAGTGTTGTATTTATCAACTCTTTCAATTTCCTCCCTTCTTAAAGCACAAGATAAAAATAATAGAGCATTAGAGTTTAAAAGTACCTTGGTTTTTTCATCTGATGTCTAAAGGGTCTCACTCTTTTAGGAAGATGTTGGATCACTTTGTTATAATTCATCAAATTCCTGTATCTTGAGATTTAAGGAATAGTTGTATCTTTCGTTTCTAGAAGTAGTAGCTTGAACAATCATAATAAGGTGATCTATTTGATGATCCTCCTTCAACTATATACTTGAATTTTCACATAGCTATTTCTTCTTGATTTTTTTCTTCTAACACTTGTTAAGTGCTCAACCTTAGAGACAGAGCTCTGATGTCAATTGAAGTAGTAATAAAATTCACAAGAAATGGGAGTTTGAATTGTGACCCATTTTTAAAATTTACTTATTGCACTTATCTTTAATTAACTCATGAACAATCTTGGTTGAAATAAGTTAATCTCTAGAATATTCAAGATGCGTTATTTTAAATAAAATAGTTCAGTTTATAAACAACTAAAATGTGATTACTGAGTGCAAAATGAATATAGATCCAGTCCTCATAATTTGTGAGATTTTCCAATAATATTCTTAGCACCAGAATGTTCTGCCTTCCACTATCTTTCTTTATCATACTTTGATCAATTACAACATTCACATTTTAGCCTAGAAAGTAATTTCGAATGTCACCTTTTAGTCTAAAAAGGATACTTGCATGTACCTTTCGAACAAGAAAGGATTTCTACAACACATCAATCAAAATTAAGAGATAGACTTGAGTTACAAAATGATATGTATGCTAAAAGTGTTTATGATCTAAAAATTTATGAACTCTTGTTTGAGATTGATTAATATCAAGAACTCAGTAAGATTATCGACGAATATAGTAGGAGAGTTGGTGTTTTTGCTTGAGAGAAGAGTTTCACAACTTGAGCTTTTTAGATGAATAAGTGTTAATAAACTATTGATTGAACTATTGCCTTCATCTTCTGATGCATCTTTGATTTATATATAAAGAGAAGCTTAAAGTATTCAGTTTAATCTAAATATAGTTGTTGGATTATCTTGCTAACTATCAATTGCTTTCTTTGAACAATCTTCTTATGTGCAATTATGTCCAAAACGTTCTTCTTCAAACCCATAACATTCTTCCTTGACACTTAAAGGAAACTTGGGAGCTATGGCTGAATATGTTCGTTCTGACAGAGTTGAGTTAGAAGTATGCGTATATGTCATGTCAACAGTGTATTTTGCAATGCACTTGAGTGCTTGGTACATTCTTCCAGCTAATCAATCTGGAGATCAAAACTACATGATTTTTTTTTTGAAAGTCAACCTTTACTATTTGACTTCTTAAGGCTTGTTTAATTTTGGATGGCCCATACATGTATTATATCAATCAAAGACAAGTTTTTAGTGACTCCAAAACTAATCCATTTGTCTCGTGTCTTTTGATGAGATAACTAGAATGAACTAGAATGTTCTACAATCATTATGTCAATAATTTAATTTTGACATTCCTTTGAGGAATCTTCCAAATCATTTCATACTTTGTAAAAGTGTATTTTTGTCTTAATGTGTACTTGATGGGTCCAAATTTGATGATGAAATTAATTTTGATTGCTTGAAAAATGACCATGTGGTCTTACATGAATATGCATACTTCAACGTATCATGAATTAACTTATTTTTGATTTTTTTGTCTAAATCAATACATTTAAAAACACAAGTTAATAATTTATAAGATTACAATCATAATTAGATATTTTATTATCTTCAAAACATTAATTTAGGGATTTTGTCTAAACAATCCTAATCTTTCTGCAAATGATGATTTTTTATTTTTTTAGGATTCAAGTGACTATATTGTGGGTTGCTTCTAAGATTATTTGGGTGTTTCTACATTATTTCATGTTGAACTCTCTGTTGTTATGTATGCTATTGAGATCACACACTCTAAAAATTGGTTTTGCCTCTAGATAGAGTGTGACTCTTTATTGATCGTCCAATATTTTAATAATTCAAGTCTTGTGTCTTGGATATTCAAGAGTAGTGTTTAGACAAAATCAATTAATTAGATGTTTTATGATAACAAATTTTAGTTAATTAAATATCTAATTAATTCTAATTTTATTAAGTGATCTAATATGTATCTTGAATACATTAATCATAAAACTAGTTTTTAATAAAGCATAAATAAGTTTTTGATACATACTCATTTACAAGCACAATGATCATCATCGAAACTGAAGGTGTTCATCATGAGTCTCCTTACTTGAAAATTAGAGGATATTTATTGACGACACTTAGACATAAATTGAAAAATAAATATTACTTTCATTTTTCAAACAAAAATAAAGTGTGCCATAGTACAAAATACTATTATGTCATATGACACAAAGAATAAAAGAAATATCGTGAAAACGACAAACTCACATTATTTTCTATTCACATGTGCAAAGACAAATTCACGTTTTATGAAGATTTGATTTTGTTTCCCATTCATGCTGATGCATGTCCATCAGATTTAAGAACATTAGACAAAATTAGGTTGATAAGAAAATATTATGCACTACAAGTATGAATGACAATTCTTTGCAAGCCAATACATCCTATTTTACAGCTAATTATAGGTTATCACAAATATGATAACCAGTACATCCTTAAATTAATGTTTTGAAGATAATAAAATATCTAATTATGATTGTAATCTTATAAAATTTTTACATGTAAACTACATCAATATTTAGCTCTACAGTAGATTCATCATTCTCATTTTTCAATGCATTCTCACTATAATTTTAAATAACTAGAAAAATTAAAGGTCCTAATATGTTGAATTGGCCACAATCCAAGTGCAATTTGAGCCACAAAATAATCTTACTCACACCCTTTGTTAATAAAATTTGGATTTTCTAAAATAAGTAAAGTTAAAGTGAAAAAACTAAAAACTCTTATTTTAACAAATTTTGCAACCATAACGATTACTTTTGGTACTTTGGCAAGAACCTCATAGAGACCATATAGATATAGTGGGTATCTATAGTTTCTCCATCTTAATTTGTCATGTATTGTGTTTTCTTTATCTTTATTAGTAGGCACATGTTCATTGAGGATGAAGTGTTACCTCTAAACTTATATTTGAAAATTCAGTATTAAATTGGCCGTATTCAAACACACACTACCATAGCTACAACTATATCTATAAGCAGGGACATGCCTTGGAACTCGAAATTTCTCAATTCTTCACATGTAAGGTATGTTAGTCTAGCGACTTTGCAACTGCAATTTTTCTTTTTCATTTCTCTTTCTTCTTGAACATAAAAGAGGGGTAAACATTTTTTAGATTGAATCCATCCCTTTATATTATTTTTACTCTTACTTAAATAAATAATTTTCACATAAATCTATTTTTATGTTTTTTTTTTATTTACTCATCAATTAAGTGTGACGTTGTTTGGCCTTTATGTCTTGTTGTAGTGTTTATTTTATTTACATTAATAGATTAACTTTGATTCAGTTCAGACAAATTCAATCAAATTACTTCAATGTCGTAAATTGTAGATCCAGAGATATGGACATTCCAATATCTTTAATTTTGCTAAATGTATAGATATTTTGTCGTTTTATACTATTAACTTGTGTGTTGTGAGTTTATTTGAAAATTCATCTTTTTTTCGTTTTTAATATTATTGTATTTGTGTTCTTCTTAAACGATGTTCTCTATTAATATGAAGTAATAAATATTATTTTTAAGTAAAAAAAAATGTATCTCAGGTATTTAGACTATTTGTCACTAGACTATTTAACAAAATAAAAATAACACACAATATTCTTAATATTTTTTTTAGTTGAAATTTAAACAAATTTTATTAAATTGTGTAAGCCGGCATACAATAGTGAGTCCCATCTATAATCAATTGATACAAAAATGTGTCTTATTATAAGAAGAATTTTATTTTTGTAACCATTATTATTACTCATATATTTACCAATTTTGTTGATAATTAAATTTTGATTTAGTTATAATTTTAGTCTCTCTATTTTTATTAATTCATGAAAATGATCCTCTATTTTAAAAGTCGACAATTTTTGTCTATCATTTGGATTTTTTAACTAAAAAATAATGACGTGAGATGTTTTAAATAACGTGATGTATGATACGATAATGTAAAATTATTAACGCCCATAAAATTGGAATAAAACGCAGTAAAAACTTAATTTTTAACTTCAGAAGTTTGTCATATTTTTAATTTAATTAATAATATATAAATAATTAATGCATCTGGTGGTTCTATATCATAGAATTGTATGTCACATCATCAAAAATATTTTAATTATGTATCTTTTAGTTCAAAAATGTGAAAAGGACTAAAACTGTAATCAAGTCTTAAATTTTTTAAAAACTTTATTAGACCACTTTTAATAAAGTCTTGCTCTCCTCTTAACTCATATTTTTCCATCAAAGCCTTGTTTCATTTGAACTAATAAAATATTGGAGAGTCTGTTTCTAACTAATTTTTTTTTTTTTACTTATATATATATATATATATAATAATATTTTAAAGTTTAAGTTGTCTTTGAAATCTATTAAAAATATAATCGTATTATACATATGTCGTAGTTCAACTCACAAATATTAATATCGTTAAGTTGCAGTTGTGTGTAAGTTTATGATAGTATTTATCATTCATTTTACATATCCAATATATATATAGAACTTATCAAATGAGAGAAGTTTTAAGATGAGAGAATGAGAGAATTAAATCTTGACCATATATAGATGATAATTATTAAAAGTTATTTAAGTAACACATGATCACTTAAAAAAGTCATGTGACATAATATAACTTGAATTTTGTTAGTAATAACTCAATATTAACCTGAATTTCGTTAATCCAATTGTTAATTATTGACATAATATATTATAAATAAAATACACAAAGTTTTATATAAATATAAAATTTGTAATTATATAATCTATAACTATCGATATTTACTTATATTTTTTAAATGTTTATTTAAAATTATTTAATAAATTATTAAATTGTTTTAAAATTTTATAAAAATTTGTGGAATTGATCTAATCAATAAAAACTCTTAATTTGACGGTTGAATTGATGAAATTTATCATTAATATTGAATTATTAAATGATGTAACTTATCACATAGTTATTTTTGAAAGTTAACCAATGTCCATCGATATATAAGAATTGTTTTTTCTTTGACTAAAAAATATAGAAAATGTTTAATCATTAAAGATCCTGCAAATTAAGTTGTTTGGTTGATAAGAATTGAAGTAGGATATCATGAATAAAAAGAAATTGATGAGACGCATATTCCATTGGATATTCCTACTTGTTTACGTACCAATACCATTAATTATTAAAATATATAGATTAACTTCAAGATATGGGCCATAGAAAAAAAATTAATTCAATAATTATATAAAAACCTTGAGATAATGCAAGGACTTGTTCATGAATACTTGGAATATCGATAACTTAATTCTATATAAAGAAACTTGTTTGATATATGTTTGTGGTTGCTTAAATGCTATACAAACATATCTGTTTTGTGTGGCTCGTATATTCCACCAGTAGTCAATTGATGGAAGAAAACAAGTGCATCAATTTTTTAAAATTCTTTTATATAAAATAATTTCTAATAAGTTATAATATATTGTGGTTTGCTTGGATTGGGCTTCAATATCCGTACAGGGAAATGAAGTCGTGAGTACTAAATTTTACTGAGTCATCTCAATCTAAATATATATATATCTCTTAGTTTTTGTCAATCATATTTATTTTTATTTTATTTATTTTTGTAATTTTTTTTCGTATAAATTATATATATAAAGTTTTGTAAAAATCTAAAATTATATGATATATTAATAAGACATATAAAATATGTAAAAATAGTTCCTAAATTATCGCAAAAACAATATTTTAGTCACTCAAGGTTCCAATTATTTTATTTTTGCTAAACACCTTATTTCTTCTCTTCTCTAATCCCTAGCTCATCTCAAAGACAAAAGAACATTTGTATTAACTTTTTATATTTATTCAAAATTATCATATTGGTGTACAATAATTAATTACTGTCTTTAACATTTAGATTAAACTTAAGTTTGAACTTTTGGTAATAGTGCTTGTAATTTTTTATTTACAATAATTAAATATTGAAACTGAATTTTATATCTTGATCTCGAATAAATTAATAATAATCAAGAAAAACAAATAAAAAATATCCAGCAAACTGAAAAAACCACAACATAAAATTATATTTTGAGCTTAAAGAAATGTGTCTTTGATTAACTCACATTGCCTCACCTAGAAAGTCATTCTTAGTATATATATCTTCATCAATTAGTGTAAGATAAGTGCAGAACTATTGTTTGAAGTGTATTGGTTTTTTCTGTTTTTAACTGAAAGGCTAGTTAGAGATGAGACATTTTATAAAATAAAGAAAGACAATTCTTTGGCATTTTCTTTGTTTTGGAACATGAGAATAATTGTTCACTTCAAGAATTTAATTTCTTGTTATTAGTAAATAAAATTAATACAAATTTTTAAAATAAAAATATATTTCAAAAATATCATTTTATTTTGTGAAAATATAATCATAGTTAAAATAACATAAAAAACGAAGAAAAAACAATTAGATATATGCAAGTAATCAGAATAAAAAAATAAATGAAATGAGTGATTTCATGATAAAAATAGTTTTAAATCACCCCTCTCTAATAAAAAAATAAAGAAAAAAGGACGAAAAATAATAAAAATGTGCTTAGTTTTAAGAGAAGAAATGCTTGTTATAGATATATAGAACTATATCATTATATGTATCTAAAGTGTAGAGTAAATCTTTATTTATATTCTAATTCAGTGTCTTAATATTTTAAAATTGTTTTAATTTTTTAAGACTATTAAAATATATTAATGTATTAATATAACTAAATATTCATTCAATTCATTTATCATATTATTACATATTTAATTCTGGATATATAAATATATTTAATATTTTTAATGGAGTACATTGAAATATAGTTTAATGATAAATACTTGATATTGTAAATTCAAAAGATAAAATTTAAATTTCGTATAAGATAATTGTAAAATTCTACTAATGTCACAATTATTAAAATAATTTTCCATTCTCCAAATTAAAAAAAAAATACTTTTAGTGGAACAATATTTAATTTTTAGTAAAAAAATTATATTATTCAATAACTTTTAACAAAATAAATAATTTTATTGGGGCAGCTGCCTCCAATGAACACCAAGTGGATCTCCTAGATTGTGGGATATTGGGTGCAGAAATATAGAAAAAGACCAATATTCTTCAGGCCTTGCCTTAGTTATTAGTATGGGCTGGCTTGATGGCCCATAGGCTAAGAAAAGTGTACCCCATACCCCCTAATATACCTATACTCCCAAATAAGCAATGAAATAACATTTTTGTTCTCGTTTAAATAATAAAATTTTAAAAGGTATTTTATTTCTTATTTCAAGTTTTTCGGAATTTAAGAGT
The DNA here is from genome assembly GCA_037974835.1 of Cicer judaicum. Classification (NCBI taxonomy): domain Eukaryota; kingdom Viridiplantae; phylum Streptophyta; class Magnoliopsida; order Fabales; family Fabaceae; genus Cicer; species Cicer judaicum. The sequence goes on along the minus strand of JBBPBS010000207.1, from coordinate 10,334,837 downwards.
GAATTCTTTTTGTAAAAAAAATTCGAAGAACTTGAAGACAAATTTTTTAGTACACAACATACACTCCAGAAAACTTTGTTCAAGGTTCCCAGTACAAAAACGTCTTTCAGAAATCTTTTTTGAACTTCTTCGGTACATAGCCTTTTTCCAGAAATCCTTTTTGAACATCTTCGATACATAAGGCTCTTATGGGAAACTTGAGGTTTAACATTTCCAGTAGTTACTGGAGAACTTGAACCTCAAGTTCCTCGGAAGTCATATTGTTATTTTTTTTTTAATTTTAATTAATTATAATTTTATATCTAATTGTGATTTATTTCTTTTTATTTTTTAATTTTCAGTGGGTGCACGAGGAAGAGATGGCTAAATCATACGAATTACAAGTGACACTGATACTTCTACATCATCCGCGATGAATCCTCTAGAAAGGATTCGACCGGTAGCTTCAAGAAGAAGAAGCTGAATGATAATTGAAAACGACGATGAGGGAGATCGTGATCATGGATTTATCCCAAATGTGACTATCTATCAGCAGGATGAGCCTCCTATAGTGCATGAAGAAGAGGAAGTACATGATGTGACACCCTAAACCCAAATTGAAATAAAAAGTAAAATGCACTAGTTTCGAAAGACATTCGCAGCAGTTCCAAAATAGAGCATTTAAACTATAAAGCTCAAGACGTCACATTCAAACTTACACTAAATACTTGCATCAAAATTTTCAATTAAAAATTCTTTAATATCGAATATAGTTGAGGTTTATTTAATAAATTTTTTGACATAAAAACACGTTCTAAAATTAAAGACAATTAATTTCTACATCCGAATAAAAGATGAAAATAACACAATTGATAGATCTAATTTACAAAAATATTAGTTAATTCACAACTCAATAGAATACGATAGATTACTCCCACCCAGTATCACCTATCAAAGCGTGGATCACCAATCAATAACGTAAAATGACTGCGCTCTCGCAAGCACCAAACACAAGCAACGAGGGGTGAGCTTCGAAAACATGTAATAGTATAAAATAATTGCGAAGAATTCGTAAAATATATTAAACACTGTATCATATCAAATCACAATCAACAATAATAATCAAGGTAAAATATTGATACAATCCATAACATGAAGTAAGTAAACACACAAATCAAGTAATGTTATGCATGCTCTTATGCTCTAGACTCCTCATCTTTCTTTGGTACCATTCTAACTCTGAAGTACTTGGTTAGGAGGCTTGATACTATGCTACCACACAAGTGGACGGACAATTCAATGTGGCCATGTCCTCATAGATCCCCTCAACTCAACTCGAGACACATATACACGACAATCGAGGTAAAAGTGTGTTGCACGGTAGCTCTCGACATTTGGAGTGCTACCTCCATGTCACCTAGGAGTTCCCCACCCGAATACCTCCAAGGTCTAACAATCTTGCTCTAAGGCTCAATAGTAAACCGCCACGATTAGGCTCATTCAGTTGTACTTCCCTGAAATCACTAGGCTTCCCTGAAATCACTATGTTCTCTCCTCGTTGGCCTAGGTTACTCACTCCATTAAGAGAACCATCATTGACACACATCGAATTCATCACAATTCAATCAAACACAATATGCATTTCGTGATATTCATCAAGGTGGTAACATCATAAGTCAACAAGTAATCATCAATGCATATTTTCATAGTCATATATCACATTCAAAATTTATCATCATAATACACAAACTCCAACAATATATAATTTTCACTCACACATAATAATACTAAATCATTCACACACACTACTTCAATTAAAAATTGAATTAATAACAATTCATCCCATTTTGTATCATATAACAATATCCAAGTAGATATAAACAAAACACAAAATACATCAAATACACAATTCTACAACAATTCAACTACCACACAGTCTTCAAAATTTAAATCAAACAACACCCTATAAAAGTTTCTAACTCGTATTTTAATCTCATCATATTCATGTTTTCTCATTAGTCAATTATTACTCAAAGGACTTCAGCCGTACGTAGCGAGACCCAAATGATTATAGGAAAACTAGTTTTCCCATTTATTTCACTTAATTTACACTCATTAATTCGAACTCTCTCTCACCCTATACCTCATTTGGCGGTCTCATACAATAAGACATTAATTTCAGCAACGTTGGAGCAATCCAGAAATGAATTGTTTGAAAGCGGGTCCAGAAAATAACCAAATCGCAGCTAATAATTTGTGATGATGATAAAAATGTCAAATATGTAATAAGTGATATTAAGAGCAGAAGCAGAATTGAAATTATGGAAGGAAGAAAAAAATAATGGTCGGAGGACCTTACTGACACGGATGAAATACGTAGGGTTTCCAGTGGCGTGCTTTTGGTTTGCTGAAATATGTAGGGTTATTGGTCTTAGGCGGTGGGGGAAGAGATGACTTACAATAGCCACTACATTTATTTCTATTGTATCGACCGTTTTTTTATATTTTATATTATTATTATTCAAAACTTTTCTATTAACTTTACTATCATTAAAATAAAAATAAGTAAGTAATTATTAAATATCAAGTTAGAAATAATGATAACATATTTCACTTAAAAAAAAACAATAACAATCTAAATTAATATTTAAAATAAATAAATATACTTAATATCCATATCAATAATTTAAATAAATTATTAAGCCAACACACATGAAATTATCACACTATAGAAAATACACATGAAAGGAAAATTAATCGTAATTATTTATCAACACATATTATAAACACATGCAATAAATAATTAATTTTTTTAAAAAAAATCCTATTAGATAAATGAAATAATTTTTTAAAAAAAATTTCGTCCTCGAAATTTGTGATAAACAATAAGTGAACAAATACTTAATTAAGGACCCTCAAGGAATTCACTCGTTATCTAAGAACTGTATGTCAAGAATAAGTGGCTTAGCAAGATAGGCTAACATGGCAATGAATCATTTAAAAATATCTAACATTATAGTCATGAAAAAATTACCACAATTACTCACTATAATTTACAAAGAAAGTAGAACTCGTAGAATTAGTCAATAATAACTCACTACCTAAGTTGAATGAACGATAGAAAGAAGAAAAAAAAATGATACACATTATAAAGTTCAATTGACTTTTCAAATAGTACTCTATTAGTGTTACTCTTCTAAAAGAATGTTTAAATTCTAGCAATAATTATCCTACAGATTTAACAAAAGTTAGATATATAAAGGAACATTTAAAATATTCCACACATTCAATAATTACAAATAAAAATGCATATAACAACTCAAGGACATGTCATTTATAATTAAATCATTTAAAAAAATGATAACCAAATAACTAAAGAAAATAAAAGTCAATGATGAACATATCACCTCGTGACAAGATACACATTTGTCTAATTAACCAAAATAAACTCAAAAAATATTCATAATAATAATGATGAGTCATTCTCGCCTATTTGTACTGACAGTGAGTCATGAAGTTGATCAATCCCTTCTACTTATGTCAATTACTCAAGGTAACAATAACTAAAAATTATTGGATTCACACACACACACACATAGATATGATTAAAAGTCTTTTAACGTGGTCGAAGTGTAGGAAGGCATGGTCACATCTCCCACCTCTCTCACACTGTTACACTCCTTTTAACTTCAATTTTTTTTAAAGATAAAATTTAGCCACTAGTACATGTACATAAATACTTACAATAAATATATAATACGAAAATTAAAATTTATTGTTGTTTATTCATAGTCATAAAATAAAGGAAATAGTACTTTATGCTAGTTTAAAAATAACGTCAACCGAAACTCAATCACACATTTAGATAACTATAATTATTCCTATGCTAAAAATAGCTAGCAATGTAATCTATTTTTTTTCAATTAAATAATTAAAATAATATTTCAAGTAAAAGATAGTCAAATCAACTAGTGATAATGAACTAAACTTACTTAATTGCTTAATACAATGAGTGACAACATTATAAATTGCACTTACATTAAACTTAATCAACAATAAAAAATAAAAAATAAAAGAAATATTGAATTATTCCACTTTTAAACACTCCTAACAACTCTAGATTCTATTCATAATTCTCTTCAAAACCATTTAGAACACCTAAACCGCAAATAATTTTATATTAACAACATAAAACATGTTGATATAACTTATCCGATAAACTAGCACCATGATTCTAAGTTTAATTCACAATTCAATGATCATTCTAATCATGTAGCATATTCTCATAGTAGGCCATCTACTCTAAATTTATCTTTTTTTTAATTAACTCATATAACTTAACGCAAATTGCAACAGAGATTCTATAAGTAGTAGATAAAACAAGTAACTATTTGCTAGACGGTAGTATAACAATTAGCAAACCAAAATGAATCAAACAATACATAAATCATGTTCAAATTTAAACTATAGTTTAGAAAATTGAAGTGCACATTTTTAACCTTGCATAAAAAGTGCAAGATCAACCATTGAATATAAGATGTTGATACAAATAACTCATGCAAAGTAACACTGATACAAGTAAATCATATATGCTCACACCCAAACATACAACCAACCAACAACTCTCAGTAATTGCTTCCCTAAATTTTAAAAAAATAGGCTGACAATTTCATAATCTTCTAAATAAAAACTATAACAGAACCACAAAAATTTAAATACTTTAAATTGTAATATATAAAGCAAGACTTTATGCAAGTGACAAAGAAGAACTAACAATGAAGTAAAAACATGACCTTGAGCCAATGAGAATTAGAAGAAGATTAAAACATTTTCTTCAAAGAGACACAAACCCCACAATAAAATGGAACACATAAATCATGACACGTTTGAATAATCTACAACTGTGATTGAACACAACATTCACCTTTGAGATAATATATAGTGCATAAATAAATAAAAACTTGGACTCAACTCATGCCTGCATGATATCTTTAATTCTTAGAAATTCTCAATTTAGGACTGGTTCTACTGCAGAGCAAACATCATATGCCTCAATGTATAAACGTATTCAAGATTAAATAATCATGTGCCACATTTTGTTAGGACTTAGGACAAGCCAATTACAAGATTCATAGAAATGAAATTATGAATGAGGATATTAAACTTGAATGGTGGTATACATGAAAAGTGTCATCTAATGAAAATCAAAATACCATTTATAGTAAAGAGTAAGAATGATAGAATATGGAGAGAAAGAAACATGAATGATGCACAATTCATCAAAAGATATTGCCATGGTTGCTACTTAAGTCAACCCTGAATGTCACATAATGTTCATCAATTTTTTGTGTGGTAGTTGTACTTTTCAAACCTAATTGACAACACAAATCTTAATTGATAAGAGGCATGGCATACAAGATAAAAATAAAATAAAAATCCAACTAAAAAAAACACTTTAAGTGAATGAAACCTAGAACATAATTTGTAAAATTTGAAATCCCAATAAAACCAAAGAAAGCAAAAACAACTATCACAGTCTATAGAGTAATCATCAAGAAAATTAAGAAAACATATTGATATCATGTAATATTATTGTTATATAAAAATTGATTAAAAAAAAATTTATGCTTTGATCATGATTTCATTTAGCAAACAAAATTAGGCATCCATCTAGACTGTTGCATATTCCTTCTCATCACTCACCCATTCATTTGTAGAAAAAAGGTAAGAGTAGTCATTTTGAAAAACCTGGTTTGCATACACAGTATCAATATTATAATTTACTGCAACTCACAAATGAAGTAACACAATAAACAATGTAAATGAGGAGTAACCATCCACCCAAAATGATACTCAATTCTATAGGTAGCAGTTGCATATTAGAGAAACTTTCAAAAATAAAAATCAAGAAAAATGTTGAAAAGGTTGCAACCCATAATACCCACCGGACATCTTAAATGAGAGAAATCAATTAAGATGTAAATTAAAGATTACAATTAAAAATTATAAAATAACTTTATAAGCTCACAAAATATTTAAAAGAGTTCACTTATACAATATACAAAGCCAGACTAATGTATTAAAGTTAAACTATATCTAAAATTATTTGAGAATAATGGATGCACTCGGCTAAAAGTCACATATTACATAATCACACAACATTAGTTATATAATCATATTATTCACAAAATTTATCATATAAATTGCAGAGAGTCATAATTATATAGTGATAAAAAAGATTAATGACGAAAACTGTGTCAGATTAAAGACTAAATTGAAATGTGCAAATTAAGATATCTTAATTCCTAAACATAAGAAAACAATTTTTGGCCATAAGTATATTTGCCATACCCAATAACACAGGGATGGATCCATCGAATTTCGGTAAATCTTCAACACCAAATAAAACTATATGAAAGGTTAAAAAAAAAGTCCCTTGAGAATAAGCACATTAATAATAGTTCAATAGCACACACAAAAGGGATAAAATAAAAATAAAAGAGCAAACCTTACTGTATCTTGTATTCCTTTCTTATTATCTAATTGAATCTATACTTAATTTCAGTTACCATGACTATGTTTTACCTCCTAATAAGTTTTGAAAATGTCAACTATAAAACTTACCACATAAAACGTAAATTAAGAGTCTCAGAAGATTCTAAAGTTGGTAGAAAAATTAAACATCATAACACACATATATAAACAACTATTTTATATCAATGCAGAATAAGTTAGAATTATATGTTAGCAGTTTGTATAGTCTTCTTAACTCTTTTTAAGTTTGATTAAATTTCACTAACACAAATTGGAAATATGTCAAGATGATCATAGACACATCACCTACACGGTCTGATTGGACAGACCCGGTTTGATACCACAAATGTGACACCCTAAACCCAAATTGAAATAAAAGTAAAATGCACTAGTTTTAAAAGACATTCGCAGTGGTTCCAAAATAGAGTATAAAAATTCTCATTTAAACTATAAAGCTCAAGACGTCACATTCACACTTACATTAAATGCTTGTATAAAAAATTTCAATTAAAAATCCTTTAATATCGAATATAGTTGAGGTTTATTAAATAAAAGTTTTTGACATAAAAACACGTTCTAAACTTAAAGACAATTAAATTCTACATCTGAATAAAAGATGAAAATAACACAATTGATCGATCGAATTTACAAAAATCTAAAGTAATTCACAACTCAATGGAATACGATAGACTACTCCCACCCAGTATCACCTATCAGAGCGTGGATCACCAACCAATAACCTGAAATGGCTGCGCTCTTGCAAGCGCCAAACACAAGCAACGAGGGGTGAGATTCGAAAACATGTAATAGTATAAAATAATTGTGAAGAACTCGTTAAATATATTAAACACCGTATCAAACAAATCACAATCAACAACAATAATCAAGGTAAAATATTGATACAATCCATAACATGAAGTAAGTAAACACACAAATCAAATAATCTTATGCATGCTCTTATACTCTAGACTTCTCCTCTTTCTTTGGTACCATTCTAAATCTGAAGTACTTAGTTAGGAGGCTTAATACTATGCCACCACACAAGTGGACAGACAATTCAATTTGGCTATGTCCACATAGATCCTTTAACCTCAACCTGAGACACATATACGCGACAGTCGAGGTAAAAGTGTGTTGCATGGTAGCTCCCGACATTTGGAGTGCTACCTCCAAGTCACCTAGGAGTTCTCCACCCGAATACCTTCAAGGTCTAACAATCTTGCCCTAAGGCTCAACAACATACCGCCACGATCAGGCTTATTCAGTTGTACTTTACGGAATCACTAGGCTTGTCAGGCCCTGCCTATATGAGGACCAAATAATCTCCACTTCAAAAATTATCAATATTTATGTTCTCCCCTCGTTGGCCTAGGTTACTCACTCCATTAAGAGAACCATCATTGACACGGGTCGAATTCATCACAATTCGATCAAACGTAATATGCATTTCGTGATATTCATCAAGGTGGTAACATCATAAGTCAACAAGTAATCATCAATGCATATTTTCATAGTCATATATCACATTCAAAATTTATCATCATAATACACAAACTCCGACGATATATAATTTTCACTCACACATAATAATACTAAATCATTCACACACACTACTTCAATTGAAAATTGAATTAATAACCATTTATCATATTTTATATCATATAACAATATCCAGGAAGATATAAACAAAACACAGAATACACCAAATACACAATTCTACAATAATTCAACTACCACACAGTCTTCAAAATTTAAATCAAACAACACCATATAAAAGTTGCTAACTCGTATTTTAATCTCAACAAATTCAAGTTTTCTCATTAGTCAATTATTACTCAAAGGACTTCAACCGTACGTAGCGAGTCCAGAATGAATTATGGGAAATCTGGTTTTCCCATTTATCTCACTTAATTTACACTCAAGAATTCGAACTCTTTCTTACCCCATACCTCATGTGGAGGTCTCGTACAATAAGACATTAATTTCAGCAACGTCGGAGCAATCCAAAAATTAATTATTTGAAAGTGGGTCCAGAGAATAACCAAATTGCAGATGATAATTTGCAATGATGATAAAAAATGTCAAATATGTAGTAAATGATATTAAGAGTAGAAGCATAATTGAAATTGTGGAAGAAAGAAAAAAATAATGGTCGGAGGACCTTACTGACACGGATGACTCAAAACAGTACTTATGGATAACAACCACACTAAAATTAAATTTAAAAGTACATCAGCATCTAACATTAATTATGTCAGCTTCATAACAAAATGAACAAGAATTCTAGGTTGATCGGAAGACATTTACCGTAACGCCACCGCTGCTGGTTTTCGTGAATGTTGGCGAAACCTAAAAATGAAGAGGTGTAGGACAAAGATCTCGACATGGAGAACGCGAAATTGCTTGTCGTTGTTTCAGTGCACCATTATGGAGGCCAGAAAAGCTACGCAACAATGTTGATGCCGAAAATAATAGGTCATGGTTTGATTTCTGCTTCACGTGACATATAAACGAGAATGATGTTGATGAAGATAATGAAAGGAGAAGGAAGATATTGGTCATTCATCCGTAGGCAATGGGAGATAAAAGATTTGAATTGTATCGAGTGGTCGGGTTATAAAGACGGCAGCCAAAGATAAGAGATGAAGTCTTAAAATTTCTTCTTTCTTTTTTTTTTTTTCCAGCGGCGTGCTTTTCGTTTGCTGAAGTATGTAGGGTTATTGGTCTTAGGTGGTGGGGAAGAGAAGGCTTACAATAGCCACTACATTTATTTCTATTGTATCGACCATTTTTTTATATTTTATATTATTATTATTCAAAACTTTTCTATTAACTTTACTATCATCAAAATAAAAATAAATTAGTAATTATTAAATATCAAGTTAGCAATAATGATAACATATTTCACTAAAAAAAACAATAACAATCTAAAATTAATATTTTAAAAAAGTAAATATACTTAATATCCATATCAATTATTTAAATAAATTATTAAGCCAACACACATGAAGTTATCACACTATAGCAAATACACATGAAAGGAAAATTAATCGTAATTATTTATCAACACATATATTAAACACATGCAATAAATAATTAATTTTTTAAAAAAAAAAATCCTATTAGATAAATGAAATAATTTATTATAAAATTTGGGGTGTTACACATGAGCAGGTGGATGTACATGAGCAGATGGATGTACATGAGCAAATGGATGTACATGAGTAGGAGGAGGCTGCACTTGCTCATGAAGGAGAGTATATAGAGGAGGGGCATGATGGAGCGTAGGGACCTGGTGAGCTCACAAGGTATCCTGGAGGTCCTTATGATTTATCCATTCTTACACGATATTGTCATCATGTTTCAGCTAGACTGTGGTTTGGTGAGTATGTTAAATTAATTATTATTTCTAATGGATTAAAAATATTTAAATTAATAATTATTTTTAGTTCATATTTATTTTTAATGCCATATATTTTCTTTATGTACAGGAGTGACCATTGCTGAAAATTGTTTTGCATGAAAAGTAAATTCTACAATTTACCCCGCTGGTACTCCCATGACCCATAGAGAAATGGATGAATTTGTCATGATTGAACTTATTACAACAGGGTAGTTTGAAGATGATCGACAACAACATGATTTTTGCATTTGTAGAAGGATGGCATTCCGAGAACATTGTCATTTCATATGCCATTTGGTGAAATGGCGATTACTTTAGATGATGTTGCCAATCTTCTTGGATTTCCTATTAGGGGTGAGTTTTACCGTCCACCCAATGTAGATAAAGTAATGACATGTAATATTGTCATTACTTTATTAAGAGTGACCACATAAGAGATATGGGAGGAGACCAAAAAGACTAAAGGTGCACATTATAGACTGAATTAGTTGAAAGAGGTCTTCAGAAGGCAGTGTGCAACAGAGATATTTGATTGTGCTACTAGGGCATATCTGTTGAATTTAGTAGGGAGTACTATTTCGGATTTCTCGTTCTTTTCTCTTCTGTCTCTATATCTGATCTTCTGATAATAACAATAACTTTATTTTTTATACCGATTTCTTTTGTCCAATTCACAACAGCGTCTCTTGTATCAAATATTTGAAATAAAGTAAATTATAATTAATCAGAATAATATATTTTTACAATATTAATATTAATTATAATTATTCATACCTGATCTATGTCAAAAATATTTGTTGTATCGACGCATGTTTTATCCATTAATAGTAGTGGTTTATCCATAATTGTTAACATTTTAAAAAATTAATAAAATAAAATAAAATAGGTGTGTACCGAAAAACTTGTAAATGAATGCATAACTTGTGAATGAAGTTTTCGGTACATAATTTTTCCTTTCTGTACCGGAAATCTTTGTTTTATGTTTTTCGGTATTAACCTTCTATACTGGAAAACTTTTTTCAAGAAATTTAGAATGAGGCTGTGTATTAGAAATCATCTAAAATGTTTTTTGAAAGTTATCAAAAAACTTGAACCTACCGAGAATCTTTTTTACGGCTCCGAAAATGATGAAATGGTGAAGAAAAAAATATAACTCTGAATTTTATGAAATAGTTAAAAAATAAATTTGAGGGTAATTTTAGTATTTTCAAATATTTTTATCGGGTTACAGGGTAAATTTTTCATAGGCTAATTGTTCCAGCTCTAATACAGCAAGCCAGTTATGCAACAAATATATTTATTAATAAAAAATTAAGAGAAACATAAAAGTAAAAAATTATTGTATCTATTTATATTGTTTTAACATTTTTAGTCTCTACTTCAATTTCAAATAAAAATTTTTAGCAATAAAAAATGTCCAAACACAAATTCATAAATAAAATTGATGTTGAATTTCTTATAAATAATTTAATTGTTTAAAGTGAAAAAAAATATCACTAGTTATTATATATTTTATAATAGATAAATTTAACTCCTTAAAGCATTGTCAAATGCTACTTTTTTAAATAATTGTTGATTTTATTTTTCTTATTATAGTTTTAATTTATATTTTACAAAAGCATTGTTGATTTTAAATGTTCTCAGAAGTAAAGGTGATTTTTCACAAAAGTTTTATTGGTGAGTATTAATGTAACACTTCTAGGTTCCAAGAAGCATAACTCTAAGAACCTAGCTTTTTAGAATTAAGTGGTTGATATGATTTAGAAATCTTTGTTTGAATGGAATAGTCGTAATCTTTCTTTCGTTGGTCGTCTATTTTTTTTTTTAAAATTGTCCTATTTAAATTACCAATTTATTTTATTTCTTTCTTCATCGTTTCAATAAGTACTGTTTTAAAAATTGAGTGGAAGTTCAACTTGGTGAAGGGAGATCAATAAGATCCAAGGTGGCGAGGGTGATGGTCAGGATAATTAGTTTTATTGAATACTAGAGAAGGTGGTGGATAATGGTTAGGATACCCTTTTTTGGGTTAGATCTATGGGTAAGATGAGGCACTTTGAATGATAAGTTAGTTGTTTTTTTGGTTTGACAATTGATAAACGGATGTCAATTATGGAGATGTTGGGGAAATATTTTGGTATGGTTGGGGTAGAGGTGGAGGAGAAGTTCGTTTGAATGTAGGGATGACAATAAAATCCGCATTCGCGTATACTCACTTGAACCCGCTTGATTTGAGTGGGGAAAAAACGCTTTAATTGAGTGCGGGTGCAGATTTTCCTCGACAGTAAAATTTGGGGGTGGGGGTAGGTTTGCGGGTGGTTTTGGGGGTGGTGATATCCACCCCGCACCCGCACCCGCACCCGCTCCGCAAGTATTATTATTGTAATTTTTAAATTATATGTATATATATATATATTTAATATTTTTTAAATATTATAAATTATAATTTTATTTCTATATAAAATATTTTTTAATTTTATTATAATAAATATGACTTTTAAATTTTTAATTTTATATATATGAGTGGATGTGGGTGCGGGCGGAGAAACCCGAGACTCGTAGCGGACGGAGATGGATGACTAAATTTTACACCCGCTATGAAATGAGGACGGATGCAGGTTTTCCTCGATTAGTCGGGTGTGGGTGTGAAGGAGGCGAAATCCGCCCCCGCCCCGCCCTATTGGCATGCCTATTTGAATGGGAGTTGGAGTTAGTGGAAGAGTGTAGGGATGACAATAAAATTCGCACCTGCGGGTACCTCTCCCAACCTGCTTGATTTGGGCGGGGGAAAACCCGCTTTAATTGGATGTGGGTGCGAATTTTCTCTGACATTAAAATTCGAGGGCGGGGGTGAGTTTGGGGGTGATGATATCCACCCCGCCCCCGCATCCGCCCTGCAAGTAATACTATTACAATTTTTAAATTTTATATGCATATATATATATATATATATTAAATTTATTTAATATTTTTTAAAATATTAAAAAATATAATTTTATCTTAATAGAAAATATTTTTTAATTTTATTATTATTTAATAATTATTATTTTATTATAATAAATATAACTTTTTAATTTATAATTTTATATATATGAGTGGGTGCGGGCGGAGAAACTTGAGTCCCGTTGCGGGCGGGGATGGTTGTCTAAATTTTACACCTGCTATGAAACGGGGGTGGATGCAAGTTTTCTCCGATTAGTCGGATGCGGGTGTAAAGGATGCGAAATCCGCCTCCGCCCCACCCTGTTGCCATGCCTAGAAGAGTGCATGGGAATGGTGGCTAATGTCTCTTTGGTGGTCAATATGCTAGATGAATGGGCATGAAATCATTAACATAGAAAAAGTTATAATGTTAAAATAGCCTACAATTTGCTTCCTGACCTGATTAATTTGGATGACTCACCTTGTATTAGGGTTGTGCATGGTTGGTTTTTTTAAAAAACCAAACCATATCTATTTTAAAACCAATATATGGATTTGGATTTATAACCAAATCCATTATTTGGTTTAAAATCGGTTATAAAACCAATTGTAAAATTGGTTATGGTTAAATAACCGGTTTATAATTAAACAACCGATTTTGAAAATTTTAATTTTAAAATCGATTTATTTTTAAATCGGTTAAAGTTTGATTATTTTTTAAAAGATTATTTATTCATAGTTTAAAAATCGGTTATTTAAAAAAAATCGATTTTTTCGATAAATTTTTTTAAAATTTGTCTCATCAAATTTTTTGAGAAAAAATTCAAATTTTCGATATTTTTTTTTTCGATATTTTTTTTTCAAAAAAAATTTCAATTTTTTTTCGAGAAATAAAATCTCAAAATTAACAAAATATTGGTAGTGGATAAAAACCGGTTAAAAATCAAATCCAAATATAAAATATAAGTGGTTATCCAACCGGTTTAAAAATAACCAGATTATAACCATATATTTTAAACCAGATTTTTAAAATGAATTTGGATTCGATTTTGAATTTGGGCCTTATAACCGGATTTTTTGCACAGCCCTAAGCCCTACCTTGTATCATATGGTTGCATTAAAGATTTTATTGTTTGCTTAGAGATTATTGAGTGACAAACTTCCAATGAAGGACAATTTAATTCATAGAAGAGTTTTGTATTCAGAGAACAAATGTGCGTGTGGATGCGCAACAACTGAATATATTCAACATTTGTTTTCTGAATGTAATGTGTTGGCCTGATTTGGCCCGTAATTCTTAATTGGCTTGGTATTACTTTTGTATTGCCGAATCAAAGTATGGATCATCCTTTTCAATTCTCGGGGATAGTATAAGGTGGACGAGTTTTTCTAGACCGTTTTCTTACTATTTGCATAATTAATCTATGTGGTCTATATAAAATTTTTAAAATAGTTATTTTTAATTAAGAGACAGTCAACTCAAATCGGAACTGAATGTGACACCTTAAACACCAAAATAATATATATAATAAATTATATCATATTTTTATAAAATTTACGGTGGATAAATAAAAATCTATTTCTAAGAAAATAAAAACTTTTATTTTTTTAATTAAGATATCACATTTCTCAAAAATAAAAAGAAAACTTTAAACTTATTTTTTCCATTAAAATAGTGCAATCTTGATAAGCTTGATTTAAGTATTACTAGATTTAATTTTAAAAATTTACTAGTACTTCTAAGATCTTCATACAAAAATTAGTTTCAAATTAAATAAGTAAAATACAAATTAAAACCCTTATTCCAATATCACATATCAGAGCGGGGTTCCTCCTAAACTTAAACTTCAAGACTCATTAACCTATAATAACTGCGGTTTCACAAACGCAGGGCCAAAGCCAGTCAAACACAAACAACGAAGGGGGTGAGTTCCAAAATCATGATGACAATATAATACAAGTAGGAAGAACACGCAAACAATTATAATATAATCGTATCATTACACAAACATTGCTAAAGAAAATTATCAATTAGAAAGTCAAAATCACTCAACAATACCTTTCACTATTACATCAAATCATCTAAGAGAAATCATAATCAAATGCGATACATATTAATCACAATAAACAATCACAAGAAAATTCAATGATATGCATTAACTTAGGCTCTACTTCACAATGTGGTACCATTCTAACTCTGAAGTATATGGTTAGGAGGCTTGATACTATGCCACCATCCCGGTGGACGGACAATTCAAATCGGTCTTGTCCTCATAGATCCCCTCAACTCAACCCGAGACACATATACGTGACAATCGAGGTAAACGTGTGTTGCGTGGTAGCTCTCGACATTTAGAGTGCTTCCTCCAAGTCACCTAGGAATTCCCCACCCGAATACCTTCAGGGTCTAACAATCTTGCCTTAAGGCTCAACAGTAGACCGCCACGATCAGGCTCATTCAGTTGTATTTCTCCAGAATCATTAGGCTTGTCAGGCCCTACCTATATGATGACAAAATAATATTCACTTCACAAATTCTCAATATTTATTTTCTCCCCTCGTTAGCTTATGATACTCCATTAAGACCATCATTTCAAACACAAATTGGAATCACAATTATTTCACCAAATATTGGGTTACTTCAATATTCTCATCACAAATTCACAACATCACTATCATTAATCATATCTCATCACATAAACTCATCAAAATTTCATAGTATGACTATCATCAGTCATACATCATCACATAAACTTATCGCAAATTTATAACATAATTATTATTAATTAGATATCATCATAATCACATAAACTTATCAAATTGCATCTATCTTTTATAATCACATAAACACATCTAATCAAATATATACATAAAATTCATTCGACATTCAGTATCACAATAATATCAAATATCACACATTTAATAAAAATAAATCAAACATCACAATATTGTCAAATACCACACATTTAACGAAGTTAAATCAATCAACATCTTATAAATATTTCTATTCCACATTTTAATCTCACAATTCTCATATTTTTACATTAATCAGTTTATCACTCAAATGGCTACTGCTATACGTAGCGAGCCCTGAATGAATTATTGGGAAATACGGTTTTCTCGTTCATATCACATTATATTATACTCATGAATTCAAACGCTCTTTCACTCCTTACCTTATTTTGATGCTTTCACACACAAATACGATTCCACGAGCAAACAACCTTTATTCTTTGAATTTTTTTTCTTCAATCGATCTAATTCGACATTTTATGGGTAAACGTTAAAAAATAAATTATGACAAGACACTCCAAGAACTAAATTTCTAAATTCGGTTAAGGTAACTTACCATAAATCAGAAACCAATCAGTGGATAATATAGCCATTTTTCACACGATCGTTTTGGTGTTGATTTCACTCAAATCGGACTTACGATGAAGGAGAACGATGCAAAATAACGAATTCTACAAACGGATAAGTCAGGTATTTTAAAGAGAAATTGAAATTGTTAAAAATCTGAAAAATTATGTTTAATTGACTAACTATAGGTATAAAATAACATACTGAAATTTGGACAAAAACAGAGAAAATTTTCTGAGACAATTACGATCGTCAGTGTCAATTTTCTTCTAATTTTGTTCCAATCCCTCTTGGCAGCAACACTTGCCTTGCGAATGCCTTTCTCTTCCTCTATTTTTGTTTTTGATTTATTCTTTAATTAAATTTTACTTGGCCTTGACACATGAAACACATTTTAATCTTTTTATTTTTTTAATAAAACCAACAATTACCGATACTAATTTTTTTCAACATTTTTTTTTGGTTTTAAACACAATCTCTTAATAAAACATTATTAATATTTCATAACTAATATATGATAAATTAGAGTAATTAAAATAATTACTCTTAAAAAAATAAATATTATTAGCAACCCAAACTCTCATATTCAAAATAATCATTATAATTATACTTATTTCTTTTAAATACTCACGTTATAATAATATATTATTAGAGAATAGTCAAAATTTTAAAATAAATAAATATAACAATAATATTTTTTGTGTTAACTACTAAATTGTAATAAATATATATATAAAATCACAATTCCAAAATAAGTATATAAAAATAAACAAAATCAAACACAATATTACTACTATCTCAAGATAATTATTTGTAAAATAAATAATCAAAATAAGATATCTTTAGAAATAATTAAATATAATTAAGTACACATTTAATATTAGTTAAACACACAAGAAAATATAATATTAATTATCAACTCACATATATACCTAAAATCGCCTTAATCTTTTTCTTTAAAATATTTACACTAATATACTATTCTTTTTTTTTTATATATAAAAATATATAAAATATAATATTTATTATTTACATTACTACAAATATGTACAGATTAACACATCATAGGAAATACACGTATAAAGAAAATTAATTATAAAAATAATCAACGTATATTCTAAAACAACTTTAGCACCAAATTAATTATCTAAAATCCTATATAATTAATAAAATAGTTTATGATAAAATTTGAAGTGTTATCGTGAAGGTTGTAATGTTTAACATAAATGTTGGTTAAAGTCTAATATTAAAGGTTTTTGTTATGATCTTCACCTATACAGTAACCTTTGATGCGTTTAAGTGTTCTTCATTGAAAAACAAGTAGACACGTTTTAACTCTTGATATTCTATTGTAATTTTTTATTTTTTTTTGCAACGACTAATATTAATAGTTAGTATTCTTTATGATGTTAATATTTTGTTAAAGGGTGTGAATCAAACTCACAACCTCCTTATCACTTCATTCTCTAACTTTTTCATCTCAATCATCAAGCCAACCTAATTGAAAAAATAATTTAATTGTTTTGGATAATCTTATTGAATAAAAATACATATATAGACACAATATTTAGACACAAATTATTAGACACACAAATAAATAAAATAAACTAAAAGAAAAAAAATTATATAATGTGACTAAATTGTTTCTCTTTTAATTTTAACCATTTATGTGTGCGCACTCAAATATTTTTATTTATGATTGTATTCATATAAGACTTGTTCTAGATGGATTTTATGCATCTAACTATTATATATATAAATAAAAAATTGCATTTATTAGCCTCCGAATTGCCTAACTTTTTTTTGAGGTGAATTGCCTAATGTAGAGGAATGGACATCCTAGTTGTACTATATATCCTACAAAGGAAACTAAACGATTAAACACTATGGTTCCTGAATTTTGAATCCCTCTATTAGAAATGTAACACAACCAAATCCAAGACACGAAGTAAACTTGCTGAGATCAAGAATCTGACACATCCCACGTGCTTATTCAATAATCTTCTTATGGAGTATATAGAAATTTGCTCCTATGGCCCAAATTCCTCTCATATTAATGAATCTAAGGACCATGTGTGTCTTATTTAATTAAACATTGGTTTATCATCCATAAATGACACCCCTCCATGTTAGGTTTGGCTTGTAAACACCATCGACCTAATTAACTTTGGTAAAGTAAAGCAAATGTATTAGCTCTCCATTAATATTTTATTATTTTTGTTGAATAGATCTATTAATATTTTAACTTAAAATTTAATTAATATATATTATTAATATAAATGTTTTTTTTACACTGTTAATCAAATACAATTGTTAAATCATTAATAATATTTTATTTTTATTATAATTAATTTTAAATCAATGCACATAATTCATAAGGATACGCTGATTGTGTAAATTTTTTTTACAATGTCAATTTATGAACAATTAATCTTTTAAATTTTAATATATTCGTGTTGTGTCGAATAATTTGTTGTTAAAGTCTTTGATTCAAAAGTTAAAACCTAAGTTTTAATTAAAAATTTTAAATTTAAATTCCATAGACTTCATATAGTAATTTAAATGTTTTTCTTTTTATTTCACATTATAAGGTTAAATTGTATTAGATTTTACTTAAAGAGACCTCATATTAACATTGACTTTACCCTAAAATTTGTTGGACCCGGTTGTAAAAGTGGGGCTTTATGTATTACTACAAAACTAGTTGAAAATCATTGCTTGGGCAACACGATGGGACCAAAAAGGACTCTAAGGGGTTAGGCTTGGTATGAGACAATTGAAGATGATGTTGATCGGAAAGTGGATGAACATTAGAGTGGTCTAAATAATACATCGGAATGATTAAGAAAAACATGGAATAAATTTTGGATGAGAGGGTGATATATTGACAACATAGTGCACAAATGTTTAGACTAAAAAAATGTAATGCGAGGACTACACGGGTTACTTGAATACTTTAAGTAGAGCCAATTTTTAGTTGTTTCATCGTTAATTGTCATTGTCACAAAATGAATTGATCTATTATGGCTTATTGGCTAGAACCAAATAGAAAGAAGAAAAAATAGTTATGAATATTATAATCAATATCTTTATTGTTTTAATAAATTATAAAAATCTTACATAAATGATATGTTTATTTTTTGTCAAATTAAGAATCAATGATTATGAGGTGTTGCATTGCTTTTCCAATAAAAACAAACTTATGAGAAAATTTTCTCTCTTTTTTAAACAACAAAATGCTCTCTATAAGCATAGTCAATGTTATTTAAAATTTAATCTATATCAAAATATTTAAACAAAAATGTTTAGTGTACACTCTTATTTATATATATATTGAGAAAAAAATAAATAAAGAAGAATACTAATGTGATAGATGTAATATATTGATGATATGACAAAAATAAAAATATAAAGATGATAAAATATTGAACGAGTGTTAAATAATATGAAATGTATGAATATCATCGTTGATATTTAAATAAGTCACGCTAACATAAAAGTCTTTTATTTCTTTAATAAAACTAACATTATATTTAAAAATTAAAAATATAAAATATTTTCACAAACTAAATGAATCTTTATATTTAGATTATTTTTTATAATATAGTATTGGATTGAAAATATTTGAATTATTATGAAAACTAATCAACCCTTAATTAAAGCATACTTCCTAGTCCCCTTTTGTAATACATCACTTTTGTCCGAATAATTAAAAATCATTTTTGAATAATAATAAGAATAACATATAATAATATGTTTAATAAATATTTTACAATCATTTAAAAAAAATTTAAACATCGTCATTTTACATTTCAAATTTGAGTATGTATTAAAAATAAAATAATATAAAACAAAATAAAAAAAGGAAATTGTGAATTACAACGAAATAATTTTCATTCATTTTTTTTCCACAATTCTAGTTTATTTTATTAATTTGATTTATCAATTTATTTATTCTATTTAATTGTTTTTATTATTATTTAATTATTTTACTATTTTTTATATGTCTATGAAGTCAACTAGCCTACAACAAGGCTTCTCTTGCTTTGTTTTTTTGTCAACAAGACTTCTCAAACACTCAATCCACTCCCAAACACTCAATCCAACCACTCCCAAACACTCAAACACTAGTACAACTTCCTTGGCAAAATCAACACACATTTTTATTTTCTTTGCGTTTGTTTCACTTCTCAATGTACATTCTTTTATTTTCTTTATTTTATAAACATTCTTCCGTAAACATCCAAATTCACACAACCGTGCACCACTACCGCCTCTATCTTCAATATTGCACCACCGCCTGTCTTCTATATTTGAATAGGTATGTATTTCCTTTTCTTTTCAAACTTTATATCTTGAATCTAGATATTATTTAATTGAAAAATGAAATCTTGTTTGTATATGAATGATATTTTGACTGAGATATTTTGTATACTGTTTTTGTATGAGATTATTTGGATTGTATTTGAAAAGTTCAAATTTGTTTTATTTGGATTGTGTTTGGAAAAGTTCAAATATATTGTTTTTTCTACCATATCTAATTGAAATGCTATTTAATATTAAATGAGTTATGTTTTTTTTATCATGTCTTTCACTAAAAGTATTTAAAACCACTCATAACTTGTATATAGTTTTTTTTTTATTAAAGTGTTTTTTTATTATTTATTTAATAAATAACAATACAAGTCCATACTTTTTTACCATTTATTTTATATGTGTTTATTATTGAATTTTATTTCGTAGATTTATTTAAATTTATTTAATTGTTAACATTAGTTATTATTATTATTATTATTATTATTTTAAACAAAAAGGCAAAAATAAAAATATAGTCAAATATGGTAAGGTTAATTAGATGTGATATCTTTTTAATCTTTGAGTTATTAGAACACAAATTGTGACAATTTGATGGTTCTAAATCTCATAATCACAAATAAATTAATAAACTAAAAAATCATAAACAAATTAATCATAAAAATTATTTAAAGTTAATTAAAATCTTTCAATCTTGAAGTTACATAATACAAATTATATATTTTGATAACTCTAAAACTTATTTTAAAAAATTTATTTAATTATTATTATTATTATTATTTAATCTTAGAGTTGTTAAGATACAAATTAAACTATTTGTTTGTTTTGAAACTTAATTTAAAAATAAAATAAAATATTCTTAAGAGGATTAAATTAGATGGGACATCTTTTTACTCCTTAAATTTTGAGACATGAGTTGTACAATTCGATCGTCTTAAAATTCATATTTTAAGATAATTATTCAAATCAAACAAGTTTATTTCTTTATGTTTGTCAAAATTTAAATACAATTTATTTAAATGCAATCAACACATCCACATTTTCTACCAAGAACTACGTAGCTTTGATTTCTCCATCGCACTGGGAGATACGTAGGAGCAAGATCACACTCTTGTCAAGCTAATAAAAACTTTTTTTTTTACTCTTTTAACACGCTTTTATTTCAAGAAAATCATATTTATAAAAAATAAATTTATATCCATATTTAATAATAAAGAGAAACAAATATAGTTAAGTTGATATAATTTTGCACAATTAATTATAGGTAACCGTTTTTTAGCGGATGTTGTAGGGTGCTAATACCTTCCCTACGCATAATCGATTTTCGAATTCAAAATTTGGTATCAAAGACCATTTTTTATTTTTTATTATATTTTAAGGGTTTCTCAATATTTTTCCGATTTAAAATAAATTTTGGTGGCGACTCCATTAAATTCGAGAAAAAACTCGAAATTTTAAGCTGCGACACCCTTAATCGTTTAAAGCCAATCTTCTTGTCCTACAATTATTGTGTCCTTTAGTTAAAAAGATGAATATATTTGTTCTTACCCACCAACGATTAACTCACATACATACGTTTCTTTTATGAAATATACATTAGTGCACTGCTATAGGAAATTCACAAGAATTTATGTGGTTTGGAACTTCCCGTCTACGTTTATAAGAATATCTCAACATAATTTATTTATCACTTCAAATAAGATTATAATAATTTGTAATATATATATCACTTTACAATTATCTTCTACTCTAAGAGTTACAAAGAATGATGGCATTTCCAACGTATGATTATCCACACATTCTTTTCACTAGGATATACCTGAAATAGCTCAACTCTTTACATGATCATTCAATATGAATACGTCAACTCTCCATATAATCATCTAAGGTGAAGACTTTCAACTCTTCTCACGATCACTTATATTTAAAGATATTTTATATTTTCACAAATCTCTTTCTCTATAGGAGATGACACGTGTCATTCATGCATATAACTTAGTACATATTAACTATCTCACTTTTTTTATGTACCTTCACTTCATAGAGGTGGCTCTTTAAGACTCTATATACATTCATCAAATTCATCCACCACATGCACGAATATGACTCTTAATTTTCAACCATTACAATTCTTCTGTTTAAAAGTTTAATCAAAGTTTATTCAATTTTGATTCATAGATTCTGACTTAGTGTAAACTATTAAACTTGTCTTTGATTATTTTGTAAATCATTCTTAAATAAGTAATTGATATTATAAATATTTCGCGTCAAACAGTACTCATATACATTTGTCATTTTGTCAAAATTTGTTGATTAATTTGATTTTACTTAGTTACCAAATTGAAATAGTAAATATTAAGATATTAAATATAAATATCAACTTGATAATTACTATATATCTAATATTTGACTGAATAATAGATATAAATAACATTTTATAGTGTCACGGATTTATTTGTAATATTTATAATCTCAATTATTTATCTAAAAATGCAAAAGAAAAAAGAACGAATTTAGTGATTTATTCCCCCGATTTATTAATTGTTGTCAATGTTTGTGTGATTATTTCATAAATCCAAATTCATATGAAGTCATCAAAGTCAAGAATCTAATTTAGCTCTGCTTAATCGAAATCTTTTGTTTTATCATTACAAAGATCATGTTAACTAGTCATATGTATATTTTCATTAATTCAAAATTTATTATATTTATTTGAAGACAACTGTCAGCCTTCTAGCTAAATTTGTCAACAAATTAATGGAAGCAATGTGTAATTCCTACTTCTGCCATTAGGATCCCATATGTCACATTGCTACATCTCCATCAATACTATATTTATCATAACTTTAATACACTGCATTGAAAATCATGTATATGTATGCATATAGTAGATCCTTTACATCACAGAGATGTACAAGATTTTATGGTTGAATAACAACATCAACTATTTGTATTTATCAGAATAATGATAATGTACATAACAAAATGTTATTTTCAGCAACATAAATACAATATTTTTTTAAAATTATTCTGATAACTGTAAAAGCTTTGAAAATACCAATAATAATCGATCACTATTAGGAAAAAATAAACTATCAATCGAAAATAAAGATGAAAAAGTAAAATTAATCTCTAATTTTGTTGTATTTAACATTTATCAACAAAACTAAAGACAAATTTTATTTCTACATATGTTATTTTCATAGACAATTCATCTTTTTTTTAATAGTGAATAGAATTAAAATCAAAATGTTGACCACTATTTTAAGCTTTTTTTTTAGTTGCAACAATTCCATCCGTTCCCGCCAACATAGCATACTTATCCTTCCTTGTTAAATTGGTGCATTCAAATCCAAGAGTCCCTCCAAGAACCCTTTGAATATAATTCGCAACTTCAATTGGTGATTTCCCTCCACTGCAAGTCAATTCCAAAGGCAATTGATTCAAGAAAGTGATCTCATAAGTCGGCATAGGATTCATGAACACAAAATAAGGGTCACATAATTTGTGTCCACGAACAGATGTTCCATAAAATAAACTTTGCTTTGTATTGATTGCGACTGGAACAATCCTATCTGTTAATTCGGCGAAAAGAGCACTAAACCTTAAAAGAAAAGGCTCTCTGCAAGTTGTTCCTTCGGGACAAATCACTAAATCCCCTTCTTCAAGTAATTTTTTAATATTCTCCGCATCTCTATCTCTTTCTCTGGTAAGTGCAACAGCTTTTATAGGTGAAATTATTTCACTAAATTTACTTATACTATAAGTTACACAACTTATTTTTCTTCCTAATGCAACAGCTGTAACAATTGGATCTAAAACTGTTCTATGGTTACAAACAAATAAAACACCACTTTGTCCCTTTTTTGGTGGTGGTGGAGGGTTACCTTTTCTAATTATTCTTATTCCAAGTAATTTATAATTGTACCATGCAATTCTTTCAGGTAAAGGGATGTTTAGGTAGACCCTTAAGATAGAAAGTATAATACCAATTGGCATCCATAAGAAGGTTAACAGTGCAACTAATGGTGTTGGTTTTTTTACTAATCTACCCTCATGAAAAATAATTGGACTTAAAAGCTTGTTTCTTTGTAATGGCTCAACTTTGTTCCTTGGCACCATATATCCTTCCTGTAAATTGAAAAAAAAAAATAGTAAATAATTTTTTTATTATTAATTAAAGTGATAATTTAATTTATTATTTTTGAATTGTAACTAATGGAATTTTATTTTTATTTTTTGAAATTATAAAGTCAAACTTTTAATGTTAGACACTTTTTTTAATAATTTAATTAATTAAACACGTATAATGTTTGCGTTGACTTGTGTCATTTTTCATTGAATTTGGCTTATCTGTCACAACCACAACAGTTTGTTAGCACCTAAAAACACATGCTGTATAATTGGTGGATTCTTTAATGTGCAACTTCATTTTTTGATGAAACAAAAGGGGTTAAACCCCATAGAAATAAAAAAAGTAAATTAAAAATTTCTAGGAAATTTTTTTTGTCGCCCTATCTGTCAATAGGACTAAAGTTAAAAGTCTGGAAAAACATCAAATAATTATTACAAGATGAAACAAAACAAAAAATTTATAATAAATAGATTAAGATAATAATAATTTACTAATAATTTTATGAGTTTAGTGTAATTTTTTTTAAAAAAAATAAATGTTCAACTATAAAGTTAGATATAATTATTTCACAAAAATAAATAGACTTTTGTGTAATTTTTTTTCCAGGTTTATTATAAAAAAATATGCTAAGGTTTATTTCATACTGACAAAGTAATGCTACATGTGTCTCAATATTACTCAACAGAAAATATCAAGGACAAATAATATTTAATTGAGTAAGTAATGTCACAAGGACTGTGCTTTCTTATTGATTTGAATTTCACTTTTCATATAGTAATGTTTATGTGGCACAGGCAGTACGGCTTGGAAAGAGTACTTGAAATCAAGTTGTAGGACATGAGAAACTTATGGTAAGTGTCAGAACTAATCAATGTAAACTAAATTTAATTTATCTACTTTGAAAAGAACCAATTAGGGACTTTTATTTATTTATAGGTGGTTTACAAAAAAAAAATGTTTACTCATTTGATCTCAAATTAAAAAAAAATGTCCATAGGTTTTTTTATATAAATATAAAAAATATAACTCACTTTAATGATATTTATTCAAAAATAACATTCACTTTATGTTTTTTTATTCTGATCAGAATCAATGTAAACTAAACATGTTTTTATGAAATAAAGAAGAGTAATTGTATTTATTAATTTCTTTTAGTAAATATAAAATCAATTAGTTTCGAAGTTTTTTATTTTTATTCAATAAATTTATTAGTCGATAAATGATGTGATATTTTTTAGGTGCTGGAACATCAATTCTATTATGTGATATCTTTATAATTTAGCTTTTATTTATAAAATTTCATATTATAATCATTAATAAAATAGTTTATTTATAATTTTTCTTTTATCATAATTCAAACTCGATTTTTCATTTATTTTTAGTATTTAACTCAAATCAATTAAAATATTTAATTTTTTTGATGCTATTTATGATATTATGGTTGTATAAATTATTAAATTTAGAAATTAAATTTTTTATTTTTAAAGCTAATAATTCTTCTCAACCATATTGCCGTTGAAGAAGATTTAATTAAGTCCCACAAGATTGAGATGAGAATTAAAAAAAAAAAAAAGGACAATAGTTTGAAGTGGGACCACTACAAAGATTAAAGCTAGTAAATATAGAAAAAGACATTATGAAAGAGATCAGGGGAACAGTTTTGTTAGGTCACGGAAGAAACTATACACAGAAACAGACATTAGATTTAAGACAAGAAGGAGGTGCAATATCAACAACATGTTATGATCATTAATGCTCTCACCAAACTTATAAAGATTAGGGGCCAATATAATTTATTAATCATCATGTTAGATTTGTACATGGTAGCTCTCTTTTAGTAAAGAAACAGCTCACAAAACTTATCCTCCTACCCAAAATGGAAATTTTAAAAAAATGGAATAAAAAACAACACACAAATTCACACATGCACAGGCATACATGTACGCGCACACTACATGGACTAAATTGTATTTTTTATTTATTTAATTTAAATTGTATTTTTTATTTATTTAATTTAAATTGTATTTATTTTAATTTGTCAATAAATTCTCCAACAATTTTAATCTTGAATTTTCAATTGTTACAACTTCAATTCACAAATTGAACTAATTAAATTGTTTTGAACATTCTTTTAAATAAAATTCGAACATCGAAATTAAAAAGAAAAAAAAAATCAAAATTTCTGCTGTTTGGATTCCCAACCTCACATTGTATACAAGCTTTCAAATTATATAATTTTTTTTCTAAACTTTTAAAATCATTTCAAATTTGAAAACATAGGACGATTTCATTGGCCCTAAAAAATTTGAGGGAAAAGAATAACATATCTCAATTAAGATTCATCAATAAATATATACCCTTTATTAATACCTACTGATATTTTTTCCCTTAAAAAAGCCAAATATATTAATAGACCACTAATTAAAGCAATAAGTGTGCTAGGAAAAGAATAAAGACAGAACAATTGCAATGTCAGCCTTCTAAGATACATCAAAATCAACCAAATACACTATCAAACACCAATGATATCAAAGCCCACCAAAACCAAACAAAGACCATACACAACAAGAATGCACTATTTTCAATATAAGCATAATTTATATGATATTATAAAATTAATATTTGATATATTATATGTAAGTTCTATATATATATATAAATAAATAAAAGGTACACTAAATATTTAGCGTGTATATGTTGCTTTCCAAAAAAAGGACAAATAGACAGATGTATAGGTGAGGGAATTAAGTTTGACTACACATGTACATGGCCAATATTTTTTTGTATAAGAATGAATGGCAAGAATTGTTTTGATTAAAAATAACCTAATTATCTCAACCATCCATTCCGAGTTATATAGTTTAACACATTAAATCATGACCTCAAACTAAAAGTCTATGTGCTAAAGACCAATATAGTGAATAGATGAAATATAAGACGAATTAATTTTGATCATTAAGTCTATTTCCTAAAATACCTCCAAAAGACTAAAAAATAGATAATTGAAAATATAAAAAATTATATTTATTAAATTAAGAATAGTTTAGAGATATATTATCATTAAATAAATAATAAATTATTAATTTTTTTCATATTTTATTTCATTAAATATATAATATATGATTTAATTTTATTTATATAATTTAATTATATAAAAATAATTTAATTCATATACACTCTCAATGTAAAAAAAATTTATACACTCAGTTAATCATAATTATTTGTTCGTAATAAATATTTGATTTTTATTATGATTATATCTTTAATCATACTTATAATAGCTGTGTACAACTTTTTATATTGCATGAAAAATAATATGTATATACCAAAATTACCAACCTTGCAAATTGACATGAAGTCAGAGTCAGTTAAACTATCTCCCAGTCCCAAATCAGGCAAGTTGTTACTCCCAAATTCTTTCATAACTGCCTCTTTCTTGTGTTCACCAACAAGCACTCCAGGTTCCTTAACAAACCCACTTGCTCTCCCTGATTTTGTCACCATCAATTCAGTTCCAATCACTTTATCAACTCCCAAAAAAGTTTTAACAAATGGTTCCACCATTAACCTTGGACTCGCCGTGATAATATATCGTTTCCCGAACGAATTGAACACGTTCCACGTCTCAGGACGAACGTCCTCGGCGTAGAACCTAGGCAATACCGATCGAGAAACAATTTCAACGTCTTTAATTCTTAGTCCGGCGAACGTGACGAAGATCAATGTTTTGATGGCTAAGGTTTCGGAGACAAATAGATACGTGAAATAAACAAAAGGGACTAAAGATAAGAGGATTAGTGCTCGAAGAATGCTTCCGGCTTCGAGTGCGACGAGTAAATAGTACGGAAAAGCGCTTCGCGACACGAGAAGCGTGCCGTCTAAGTCGGATGCAACGGTTTGATTTGATCTATCTTTTGTGCTACATTTGGAGATTGGTTCAAAATGAGGAAAAGCCCCCATTTGGAAATTTTTAGAAGGAAGAAAAATAAAATTTGTGTGAAGATGTGATGTGAAGGGAAGATGGGATTGGGTGAGCTAGTTATAGATATTATTGTAGATGGCTCAAAATTGTTATGATGAGAGAGAGGGTGAAGGGGTTTTTAAAGGACGAAGGAGGGTGTGGTGATGTTGGTGAACAATTTTGAGAAAGAAAGATACATAATTAATGTAATACAATAATATGTGGTGCCAACGAATATTTATACAAACTTAATGTATTTATAAAACACTCACTTTTTATGTGCATGGTTAATTGAGTGTATAATGTGATTAATTTAATTGAATAAATAATTAATTTAAATTACGTTAAAAATTATTGTTGATCTTATAATTTAAATTATTATATTTTTACTGTAATTTAAATTAATTATTTATTCAATTATATTAATAAAAAAATTTCAAATGATTAATCATGTATTGAATGATTGGATAAAAAAAAGGGAATGTATATATATTATTATTGTCTATAGGAGCATGAGTTAAAAATCTTGCAAGAACATGTATCTCGTTGATGCATAGTTTGCAAAAACTTTTGTTGTTTTATAATTAAAAATAATATTCGTTTAAGTATATCGATAAAAAAAAATATAAATATTAATTCGTTAAAAATAAAATAAAAAAAAATATAAATATTAATTCATTAAAAATAAAAAGAATAAATTTGTGAGTAAATTCGCATTGTTTAGGGATAGTATAAAGCAGAAAATACTTATAAATTTGATAAAATTAAAACAAACTAGATTATTCATACATTTAAATCTACAACGTTGACGACGTTGAAGTCATATTGATTAAATTTTTGTCTAATCAAAATCGGAGTTAATACATCAATTTTGAATAAAATAAACACTATAATGTGACAAAAAAATTAAATAATGTTACTTTAGTTTGCGATATAATAAAAAAACAAGAAAGAAAATAAATCTACTTAAAAATAACTTAGTCACCTCTATTCTTTAACTAAGATGATGAAAAATGAGAGTTAGAAAAAACTTACACTCGCTAGATTTTCTCTTTAATTAAAATCTTGAGAGTTATTATGCATATTACTTTGATAATGTATTGAAATGTAGTGTAACTGAATTCAGTACTAAAAATGAAATAAGTGGCTAAAATTAGTGAAAAAAATAATTAAAATTCTCTTATACTTTTCTGTCATTACTTAGAATCAATCATTCAAGAATTTTTTTTCTCTCTGAACAACCAATATATATATATATATATATATATATATATATATATATCAGCAGAAATTTTTAAGAAAAACA
>JBBPBS010000207.1:10270273-10295447 GCA_037974835.1 Cicer judaicum | reverse complement strand
TATTTTTCAAAATAATCACAAAAAAATACTACCATCCTTATAGAATAGTCAAAATGATAAAATAAATAAATTTATATAACATCAACAATTTGATATAAATTACTAAATCACAATACATATGCATAAAATCATCATTCTATTGAAAATAAATAAAAATGAAGGAAATCAATATCAATATCACTAATAACTCATAATAATATTTATAGAATAAATAATAACATATATTTAGAAATAATTAAATATAATTAAGTACACATTTAACATTAGTCAAATGTATAAGAAAATATCACATTAATTACGAATATACACGTAGATGTAAAATTGGCTAAAATCTTATTATTTTAAATATTACACTAAAATACTATTATTTTTAGAAAAATATATTATTTGTTATTGATATTACTCATTAAGTCTAATATTTATAAAATTAACACATCATAGAAAACACATATATAAAGAAGATTAATCATAAAATTGTTCATCATATATTCTAAAATAAAATAAATACCAAATTAATTATTTAAAATATTATTAAATTTATAAAATAGTTTATTATAAAATATGGGTTGTTAAACTTAATACCCTCAAGTACAATATTTATGAAGATAAACAAATGTGTAACACATTATCAATTACTTATTCCAAGCATAGCAAACACCATCCTTACATGGTCCTGTTTCCTTTATAAACCAATTGCAAGTTTCACATATATCTTCAGTTGCTATGAATACGTCAAACCTTTTAAGTTCACCATTCCACTTAAAGGAACAATAGAATTGTGTTACCCCAAAAATACTTCTTTTAAAAGAAAAACCATACGTTTGATTAATATGAAGAACATGAACCCCAAGATCATCATCTGGAGATTTGCAATGAACAGTTAAGTCTCTACCAATTTTCAATTGGTTAGTAATATTGACACGAATTCCAAGAACATTGTGCATGAACAACAACATCAACACACATATCAAAATATTTTTTTGGATAAATAAAGACATTGCACCTTCAATTAAGCTTTTCTTTAAAAGTGAATAATCTTTAATATATAAAAGTGAAAATAATTGATTGGAGAAAATCATATATTTATAGAATGATTTTGGAAAGAATTCAAATATATATATATTAAAAAAAAATTACTTAAAATAATATTTTATGAGTATAGATAATTAATAACCGTTTGTTATAAATATTAAATAAAAGTTATGCTATTTGAATATTCCTATCAAGTCAACCAAACTAGGTTATTCAAATATATTAATAATAACTATTAACAATTATAAAACTTATTGAATTATTGACCAAATACATTAATAATATACATCATGTCTTAGGTTTGAATCATTATAAAAGTAGAATTTTCACATTAAATAAACCTAAATAAACTTATCCGTTACTTTAATGCCAGCAAAAAATTAAATTTTTTTAAGTGTAAAACCTATATTGTTAAACATTACTAAAGTAGAATTTTCACATTCATTAAATTGAATTTATATAATAGTATAGATATTTGAATATATTTTAAATATAATTAATATTTATGATTATTTAATAGATAAAGTTTTGACTAAATATTTATTCAAACAAATTATTGACAAAATACATTTTTTCAATTAATGTTACAAATATTTATAAAATAAAGTATTGACTGACGATATTCAACTAAGAAAATTCAAAGAGAGTCAAGGTTTTATTATATAATGATTGTATAAAAAATAATAAAATAAAATAAAAATTAAGGCAAATTAAAGTTTATATTTTTTTAAATGTAAAACATATATTTTTAAACATTATAAAAGTAAAATTTTCACATACATAAAATTTAATTTAAATAATAATTTAGATATTTAAACAACAGTTCAATCTCATAAGTGATAAATTGTCTACTAATGAGTTCGAGGAGATTCAAGAGTAGTTAATAAGTATTGACGTGTGGTGAACATAGGATAAACATGGATTTTTTACAAAACAATTTTGTAATTATAAAATTGTACAATATTTCTAAGTTTTTTTTAATCTTTTGTCACAAGTTTTTAAAATGTACTAGAATTCTAGAAATACGGAAGTGGTTCCCTTCCGTTAAGAATGATTGTCTTTACTTTGTTTTAAACTTTGAATAAATCTTTTCTTTAATGATATTAAATAACGTAATTGTTACTAATTATTTAAATGAATAAATGTTATGTATTCAAAAAAAAAAAAATCATAGACAATGTTATGTATTCAAAAAAAAATTAGTTGTTACTAATTATTTAAGTAACATTTTGGATTAAAAATCCAGGGCGTTACATTTACTAGGTTTATTCTAGTCCATTTTAGTTTTTAGCCAACGTAGTTCATCCAATAAGTTCATAATTGTCAATTTATTATTATTTTGCTCTATACTAGGTTTATTGTAGTCTGTTTTGGTTCTTATCCAAAGTTTTTCGTGGAATAGGTGACTAATTGGTTGATTGGTTAATTTTAACCCATTTTGGTTCCTAGACAATGAAGTTCATCAAATAAGTGCAAAAGCTTCAATGGATTAAGATTTCAGTCATTTTTATCTTTAATAGTCCCTTTTTATTGTTAGCCAATATCATTCGTCCAATAACTGCCCAAGTCTTAATGAATTGCGACTTTAGTCATGTTCGTCTTTACTAGATTTTATCAAGTCCATTTATGTTCTTTATGGATTAAGGTTTTGGCTATTTTGGCCTTTAATAGATTTTATCAAGTCCATTTATGTTCTTTATGAAGTTCGTCCAATAAGTGTATAATAAGTCTTTATGGATTAAGGTTTTGGCTCTTTTGGCCTTTAATAGGTTTATTGTAGTCTATTTTTGTTATCATCCAATGTAGTTCTTCCATTAAGTGTGTTAGTCTCAATAGATTATAATTTTGGTCTTTAAGATGTTTATTTCAATCCATTATATTCTTTTGCAATGTTCTCTCTTGGAACCAAAAGAAACATGTAAAAGTGAATTATAATTCACATTTGGTAAGACATGTACCATGTTCAAGACAACCATTCACATATAAATAATCATTATGATAAATGGAACAAATATTATTATTAAAAGTATTGCAAAATGACACTTGTCCAACACAAAAAAGGAAATTACTTTTGAAATAAACATGGAAATGTAATAACAATGATCTAATACTAGCACTTTGCTAGTGAATATTATCTATGAGACTGATCCTACAACTACAATAGTAGCATTAGCTCCATTCCTTACTTGAAGGTTCACATCACCTTTATTCAATGTTCTCTTTATTTACAGTCCCTACAACATATTACAAATGTTAAAACTGTTGCCAATATCTAATACCCATATGGTGGGATCAATAATAGTTAAAGAAACAATGAAAACATTTTTCATTATTGTTTCACCTTGTTTCTTCATTAACGTATTATAGATGTTAAAACTACTACCAATATCTAATACCTATATCATGAATTTTAATATGAATCAAGACACTTCTTGCAATTTCTCTTCCAATGCCCTTTCTCCATATAGTAAAAAACATTCAACATCAACTTGATTGACGTTTACCCTTTTATGCTTTCTTGAAAATTTGAGTTCATCTTATTCATATTAAAATTCATAAAAATATGTGAAAATGATTTAGGAAGTGATTGCAGAATCAAATTTTGAGAAAGCTATTCCCCAATTGTGAACCCTAATTTCTCAAGTTGTTCGATTAGATCAATCATCTTAAGCACATGGGATTCAACTTGAGCATTTTCATTCAATGAGGACATGAACAAAGTTTTAGATAACTGATATCTAGCTGTCCTTATTTGTCCACCGTACATCTTCTTAAGATGATCCATGATTTCAAGAGGGTTCATATCCTCATATTGTCTTTGAAGATACAAACTCATGGATGCAAGAATCATACACTTAGTAGTAAGACATTGTTCTAAGTACTTCTCATAGGTCTTGAGTGCTTTAACATTTGTTAGATCAATCGGTGATGCCATTATAGGCTTATCAATAATATTGATCAATTTTTCATGCATGAGAACAATTATCAAGTTATGATACCAATTGTCCTAATTGGATCCAACCAATTATCCAGATTTAGGTATTCTACAAAGTGGCAAACAAGACATAGTGCTACAAATAAGTTATGATGTTAGAACATACTTTTCAAAAATGGGAGATTTCTTAAAACTATATATAAGCCACATGGTTGTCAATTCGTTTCTTATATATATTTTAAATCAAGGTGTATCATACCACATAAGTTCTTGATTGTAAGTCAATCATATTAGTATGTATATTTCGATAAATTAATTTTAATACTTTTTTGGGTAGTCCAGATGTTAAGTATATAATTACTTTCACACACATATATACATATATATATATATATATATATATATATATATATATATATATATATATATATTATATGTAATAAAATTCTCAAATTATAATACTTTGGTATGTATATTTATTTAGTATTTATAATACTTTGAAGAATCATGTTGGCTTCTTCTTCTCTAAAACTTGATCAAGACCATGTTGCACCAAGATGTTAGAACCAAGTTGGTTTAAAAAACTATGACATTTACTTGTTTTGATGATAAATTATGGGAACAATTTAAAACACTAATATTCTGATTAAGTGTCCAGTTCGTAGTTCAAGTGAATTTTGTAGGATCTTATTTTGTATCCTCTAGTGATTGGACTAAGATGAAGGAACTCTAAGATTCTGCTTATATTATGGATTTTAAGTTTGGTAAATGTGTTCTAAAATGTGTCTTTATGAGAGTACAACTTTGTAAACACCCTCTTGTGAGTGCTTTTTCAGAAAACCCAAACCTATTATTTTGTAACCTAGCCCAATAATGATTGCATTTCTCAACAACTTGACGGTACTAAGCTAGAAGTTTGAGAAGACTTGAACCAAGATAAGTCCGTTACGTTGTTTTTTTTTTATCTGCTTTGTTTATCTTTTCTTTAGTTTAGTTACGTTAATTTTTTTTTAAAAAAAAAACACAATTAAAACTCCCATGTTTCTTTTATTTCTCATTCTACATAAGAGTTCTTGAATAGTACTATGCCAAATTTTGAAATTGAAGTTTTTCAACAAATAATGAAATCTTAAACAATGGCGTGTTTCATACCATAGCTTTAATATCACTTTTGATAAAATTATGCACACACCTATGATCGTATATAGGAATATACACCACAAATGAAGGAATAAGAAAACATGATAAATTATGTAATCCAACATCTCTTGTCTATGTCCACATAAACACTTCAACAATTATATCCACTAATTCAGATTATCGTAATTTGTAACCCAAGCTCAAATTATGTATCTCTCTACAAACTGTCTCACTCTAAAAGTTATATAAGAAATAATAACATTCTTACTACAAAAGACATTCTCATGTGTTCTCACACACATCCTTGCTCTAGAATGAGCTGCTCCAATACTTCACAAGACTCCTATTATCGGAAACGAGTATGATTTCTTCCCAAAATTCTCAATTTAAAGTGGTTACTACTCCACAATTCGAATTATGTCTAAAAACTCAATTTACTTTTCGAAGTTGAATGTGCATATTTCAATAATTAAATTCTATGATTTTGGAATGTTTGTTTTTCTCTTTTTTTATTAATTGGGATTTAATACTTTAAAATTTTGAATTAATTCACAACAATAATATATATTTCAAAGACACATCACCAAATTTCGAATTATGTAAATATGGAAATGGAGGATAAAATAATTAACTCACGATGGTGTAAACTAAAAAAATGAGCTATATTTTCAACCAAAGTTTTAAATAGCGATCGCAGATGCATTAAGGATTTTGAGATATCAGCTATTACAAATGATGCATTAGAAATTGTGGTCGTCGCACTAGAAGTTAATCACAACATTGTACAAATCTTATTAAAAGTAGTTGTTCTATCATATAATATATAATACCTTTAAGAGTTGAGAGAAGATTAAAACTAAATAATTAGAAGGTAAGAGAATGTGTAAATATATTAGGAAACTGTTTTTTATCCATGTGACGTAAAAAAAATGGAATTCTCATATTTATTTTATAAAAAAATGGTGTTTCGACGCAGTCATTGTGATTAATTTTTTTTCGCGATTTTTCTTTACATCTTTAAAATAGAAAGAAAAAAAAAATTAAAGATAACAAAGTCTACATTTACCTGCATTTACGTTCTTGTTGGGACCGTTCGCATATTGTTTTTTATAACCTTGGTTTTAACGTGTATATATTCACAATTCTTAGTCCAAATCTTGCAAATCAAGAAATTAATAGTTCATCTCACATAGTCTTGTATTTAGATTGGGTTAGTACATGCAACGGACTAATAAATTTTTGTCGTTATAATTTGTTATGGAACCAAACGTAACGGACCAAAAAATTCAATTCCTACTTGTTTAGAATTAAAAATGTTGTGCTGACTTATACTCCAAGTTCAAATTCTACTTATTTATTATACAGTAGAACTAGAAATGCTTTAATTTTGACTAAATAACACCATCTATCTACTTAATTATGATGTTTAATATAATGTAAATTTTATCTAATGTATAACTCAAATATTTAAATAAATTCATATTTTTATCTCCAACATCATCATATAAAGAATGAAAATATGAGTTTAATTAAAGATTTAAATTATGAATTTGATGAAATTTGCATTATATTAAACATGATAATTAATTTTGTGAGTTTTGTTTGAAAATTTTGATGAAATTTTATAAAAAAAAAAAATAATATTGTAGACATTTTAAAACATAAAAAATTAAATCAAAAAATTAAAATAAAAAATTAAAACATTAACGGTAAATTAACATACTTGTGCTATTTAATCTATAACTTTTGTTACCTAAAAATGGACCAAGATCTCCTACTATAATAAATACACATAACTTTCAATCTTGACCATTTATTTAAGATCGGTCGAATTAAATTAAAATTTATATCTTTTAAATTAAAATAATATTAGTCGATAATTTAAAATCAGGCAGTCGAAATCGATTATAGTGTTCTACCGTTACTGCTGGAAATCCTATTCCCCCAAAGTATTCGTGGATTCTTTATTCTCATTTAGCCTAAGGTTTAGGTATTTAGCTATTTTATTAAACGTCACATTCCGAAACATTAATATTAGCATCTGTTATTACGGCATTTTAGGGGTACAAGAGGATGGAACGCATTCTATGACCCTACCCTTATTGACTCCACCAAATTAATCGGTTCGATTATCTTTGTAAGTATTATTCTTTCATTTCTTGATGTGAGGTTAGGAGCCAAATCACGTGCAAATGGAGTAGTAGTTGTTAGAATTATTAGATTTAGAGATTTTGTTTTTCTTAGTCCTTCACAACTACCGGTAACCATATAGTAGCGCTAAAGAATCCAAATACTTTTTTAAGTGTACAAGTTATTTTCAATAATAAAATAAGTGATATTACTTGTTCTTTTAGATCTAATAAATAAATTAATAATTAATATTAAGTGCACATACGCGATCAATCATATATAATTATAATATCAACTATTAATTTATAAGAAATGTTATTTGATATGAAGGATTATTAGAAGAAAAAA
Source organism: Cicer judaicum (assembly GCA_037974835.1). Classification (NCBI taxonomy): domain Eukaryota; kingdom Viridiplantae; phylum Streptophyta; class Magnoliopsida; order Fabales; family Fabaceae; genus Cicer; species Cicer judaicum. Next base: position 10,287,862 of record JBBPBS010000207.1, on the reverse strand, counting down.
AAGAATGATTTGAAAATGAGTTTGAGTAAATTACCATTTTGATCCCATAAAATGTAGGGTGATGTTAGATTAGTCTTTGACTCAGAAAAAAACTCAATTACATCATTTATTCATCAAAGTCATTCATTTTAGTTCCAAAGGTTAACACATGGATGCTAACTTGGGCGATTATAATTCATTTTAGTTCCAAAGGTTAACACATGGATGCTAACTTGGGCGATTATGTATAAAAAACTTCATGTCATTTGTGTGGATAATGTGAAATGCATTTTTAGAAAAAAATATTTGGGAAAGAAAATGGGGAAAATTTAAAATTTTCAGATTTATTTTTATTTTATTGAAGAAAATTTGGGCATAACTATCATTTTAGTCATTGGCCACATCCACACAAATGGCATGAAGTTTGGAATACATCGTCCACCAAGTCAAAGTCAACTTAACAATGTTAATTTATAAGACTAAAATAATTGATGTTTTGATGAGTGGAGGATGTGATTAGATTTTCTTTTTTCTAAGTTAGGGACCAATATAAAACCCCTTATACCTTTAGGGACCAAAATGGAAGCTTACTCTAGGAGTTTTGACAAATTAAATTCTAACTAACCATACATAGAGGTAGTGTGTGATTATTATTTGGAATTAGTTAAATGTTGCCGAATAAGATTTTGTATTTTTTATGAATGTACTCTTGTAATAATAAATATTTCCTTTCATTTATTCATTTTTAAATAGTTAAATATTTTTGTCTAATTTGTCGATAATACTCACTAATATAAATCTTTAAGTTTTAACTAAACTGATAAATATCAATATTGTTAGATTGAACGTTTTGTCCTAAATTCAAATTTAAAATATCACAATTGTATGTGAGTTTATGATGATTTTTACCATCTCTTAGACGGATAAAATGAAAAAACCAACGTAATTTTTTGTTACATTTTTACCGTACTATCAAATTTCATATTCTCTTGGTCCTACATATGAATAGTAATTTAACACATGTTGAGAAATGTCTTTTTGCTTATAAATATGATTCTCACCACCGTAAGCAAGGACACGTGTTTGAAAATATGCCTAATTTTAGAAATTATTTGAAGTAACTAGTGTAACGATCTCAATTGCTATGCCAATTCAGCCGAGACTTCTCTTTCCAAAATGATATCTTTATTATGAGGAACGTATATGTATTCTAACTGAGTGTTAGCCTCTTGCTCTAATAAATGGTTAGAATCTGCCCCTTTAGCAATACCATTTTTAAGAGTACTTTGAAATCTTGGGTTTTGGGCTCCCTTCCTATGTGGAGAAATGGCTAATATGTGCAAGTCCATGTGTCTCACTTAACCAAGTGGAGAGATGTCAGATTAATGGGTGTGAGAGAGCTGAATTCAGAGAGTGAGGCAAAGAGAAAAGTGAGAGAGGAAGAGCAAAACCTATTTTCGCATAAAACAGAGCAGCTGCACTAGATTCGCGATTTCTCCTTCTTTCACCGTCGGATCGGGCTGAAATGTGGACAGCAGGTTCGTGCCTCGTGGTACTTCAATCTGACCGGTTGGATCGTTGATCAGAGGTCTGAGGTGGGAGAAATTGAACTCGGACAGCAGCGGTTTTTCCTAGTTTTTTCTGCTGAACTTTGTTCTCAATTTCATGCTTGTTTTCTCATTGTTTTGGCTGATTGTTGTACTGATTACCTTGCTGTTTTTGGCTGGTTACTGAGCACAAATTTGTGCCATATTTGAAACTCTCTTGTACCCATATTTTGATCATAGTGGAGCTCTATTACTGGCTTGGTCCCGTGGTTGTTTACTTCTCACATTGAGAAGGTTTTTCCACGTTAAAAATTATTGTGTCCTTTGTGATGGTGATTTTAGTTGTTGTGATTATTTGTTGATTGCTCCTCACAGATTCTTGCAAGTTTGAGAAATTGATTATCCGCTGCATATTGCTCTGTTAGAGTTGTTATTGTTAATTGTTGTTGAATTTCCCATTAGAGTGGTATCAGAGCTCCTTGGTTAAGGGGCTGTTTGACTTGTTTGAATGATGGAGGCAAATACAAATAGAATGATTTGTTTGAATGACACTAATTATCACTTATGGAAGGGAAAAATGAAGGATATGTTATTTGTGAAGAATTTGCATCTTCCTGTGTTTGCTAGTGAGAAGCCAGAATGCAAGACTGATGAGGATTGGAGTTTTGAACATCAGTAGGTCTTTGGTTTTATTCGGCAATATGTAGAAGACAATGTTTATAATCACAATGCTAATGAGGAACATGCAAGATCCTTGTGGAAGAAGATTGAATCTTTGTATGCTTCTAAATCAGGGAATAATAAGTTGTATTTGTTGAACTCCTTGATGAATTTGAGGTACAAGGATGGGACTTCTATTTTAGATCACTTAAATGATTTTCAAGGGCTCCTAGATCAATTGTCAGGTATGGGTATCAAATTTGATGATGAAGTGTTGGGACTATAGCTACTGAATACTCTACCAGATTCTTGGGAAACTTGTCGGGTTTCAATTACAAACTCAACTTCTGATGGTGTTGTCTCTTTGCAAAGTGTAAAGGGAAGTGTTCTTAATGAGGAGATGAGAAGGAAGGCACAAGGTACTTCATCTCATTCCGAGGTACTTGTCACTAAGAACAGGGGCCGAAGTCAAAGAAAGAAACCAAAAGGGAACAGGCAGAATAGCAGAAGTGCGAGTAGAGAGAACAATAAAAGTAAGTCCAAGTCCAGATACAAGAATGTGGAGTGCAATTATTGTCACAAAATGGGACACATACAAAGGAACTATTTCATATGGAAAAGGGAGAGCAAAAACAATAACAGTAAGCAGAGAGATAAGAATCATGATGATGATGACCGTGTTACTACTGCTACTTGTGATGATCTGATTATTCTCCGTGACTATGACTCAGTCAATCTTGTATCAGATGAGAGCATGTGGATTATTGATAGTGGTGCTACACTGCATGTTACACCAAGGAAGGAGTTCTTCACATCTTACACTTCTTGTGACTTTGGAGTGTTGAAGATGCGTAATGATGGTGTGTCCAAGGTAGTTGGTATTGGTGATGTTTGTTTGCAGACCAATATGGGAGTGCAGTTGTTGCTTAGAGGAGTCAAACATGCTCCAGATGTTCGCTTTAATTTGATCTCTCTGCAGATGCTTGATGATGGTGGTTATGATAATCACTTTGGTTCAGGAAAATGGAAACTCACCAGAGGTAACTTAGTTGTGGCCAGAGGGGAGAAAATTAATAAATTGTATTGGACTAAAGCATTAGTTGCTAAAGACAGTGTGAATGCCATGGATATGGAGGCTTCTTTGTGGCACTGCAGGCTTAGTCATATAAGTGAAAAGGGGTTGAATTGTTTAGCTAAAAAGGATGTACTTCCGGGATTAAAGAGTGCAGAGTTGGAGAAATGTTCTCATTGCATGGCTGGAAAAAAGACTAGAGTATCCTTCAAGAAACATCCTTCCTCAAGGAAGTCAGAGTTGCTTGAATTGGTGCATTCTGATGTTTGTGGCCCGTTGAAGGTAAAGTCATTTAGTGGTGCACTTTATTTTGTTGCTTTTATTGATGATTGTTCCAGGAAGCTTTGGGTCTATGCTTTGAAGACAAAAGACCAAGTTCTGGAGAAATTCATAGAGTTCCATGTTATGGTGGAGAGACAGTCAGGCAAGAAGTTGAAATACATTCGTACTGACAATGGTGGTGAGTATTGTGGACCATTTGATGTTTATTGCAAGCAGCACGATATCAGACATGAAAAGACTCCTCCTAAAACTCCTCAGCTGAATGGTTTAGCAGAGAGAATGAATAGGACATTAATTGAAAGATTTAGGTGTATGCTTTCTGAAGGAAAGTTGCCTAAGAATTTCTGGGGTGAAGCATTGTACACGGCAGTGCATGTTATTAATCTGAGTCCTACAGTTGCTTTGAATGCTGAGGTGCCAGACAAGATTTGGTTTGGCAAGAATGTCAAGTATGATCATTTGCGTGTCTTCGGTTGCAAAACATATGTGCATGTTCCAAAGGATGAGAGATCCAAGTTGGATGCGAAGACAAGACAATGCATCTTTATCGGTTATGGTCAGGATGAATTTGGCTACAAGCTGTTTGATCTAGTTGAGAAGAAAGCTGTTAGAAGCCGTGATGTGAAGTTCATGGAAGACCAAACCATTGAAGACATTGATAAGATGGAGAAGACTACACCTGAGATTGATAATGGTTTGTCTGATGTTGATCCAGTTCGGATGCCTATACATGATCTGGATACTGCTGAAAATAATGTTCAGAAAGATGAGCAACATGGTGATGTTGGTGATCAGCAGCTTGGAGATGATATTGATGTTCCTAATGATGATGCTGAAGAAGAACATGAGATGTCACAAGATGAGGATCTTGGTGATGCTCCTGAACCACCTCAAGCTCAAGTTTAGAGGTCTACTAGGCAGAGGAAACCATCCACCAGTTATCCTTCTGATGACTATGTTACCTTTACTGATGGAGGCGAACTTGAATGTTATGATGAAGCCATGGAGAGTGATGAAAAGAAGAAGTGGATGGATACTATGCAAGATGAAATGAAGTCTTTGCATGATGATCACACTTTTGATTTGGTGAAACTACCTAAGGGAAAGAAGGCTTCGGAAAATAGGTGGATCTTCAGAGTGAAGCAAGAAAGCAATTCTAAATCTCCAAGATATAAAGCCAGATTGGTTGTGAAAGTTTTCAGACAGAGAAAGGGTGTTGATTTCAATGAGATTTTTTGTCCTGTGGTGAAGTTGTCATCCATTAGAACTGTGTTGAGTTTGGCTGCTACTCTTGATTTGGAGGTAGAGCAAATGGATGTAAAAACTGCTTTCCTTCATGGTGATTTGGAGGAAGAGATTTACATGAAGCAACCTTATGGATTTCTTGTTAAAGGCAAGGAAGACTATGTGTGTAGGCTCAGAAAGAGTCTATCTGGTTTGAAGCAGGCCCCGCGTCAGTGGTACAAGAAGTTTGAGTCAGTTATGTGTGAGCAAGGCTACAAGAAGACTACTTCTGATCAATGTATCTTTGTTAAAAAGTTTGCTGATAATGATTTCATTATCCTGTTATTGTATGTTGATGACATGCTTATTGTTGGGAAAAATATTTCCATGATTGACAGGTTGAAGAAGCAATTGGGCGAGTCATTTGCCATGAAAGACATGGGAGCTGCTAAGCAAATTCTTGGTATAAGAATCATGCGTGATAGGAACAAGAAGAAACTTTGGTTGTCACAACAACACTATGTTGAAAGAGTGTTATAGAGGCTCCAGATGGAAAATGCTAAGGCTGTAAGTACTCCTCTTGCTACTCATTTTAAATTGAGTACTAGTCAGAGTCCTCCCAATGAAGCTGAAAAATCAGATATGCAACGAGTTCCTTATGCATCTGCTCTGGGTAGTTTAATGTATGCAATGGTGTGTACAAGGCTTGATATTGCACATGTTGGTACAGTTAGTAGATTTCTGTCTAATCCAGGTAGAGAGCATTGGAATGCTGTGAAATGGATTTTGAGGTATCTTCGTGGTACTACTAGTTTGAGGCTTTGTTTTGGAGGTAATAAGCCTACTCTTGTGGGATATACTGATTCTGATATGGCTGGAGACATTGATTCCAGAAAGTCTACTTCAGGCTACTTGATTAAGTTTGCAGGGGGAACTGTGGCATGGCAATCCAGATTGCAGAGTTGTGTTGCATTGTCCACTACTGAGATAGAGTTCATTGCCATTATAGAAGCATGCAAGGAATTGTTATGGTTGAAGAAATTCTTGCAGGAGCTTGGTTTTGTTCAAGATAAGTACTTGCTATTTTGTGATAGTCAAAGTGCAATTCATCTCGGTAACAATTCAACCTTTCATTCTAGGTCCAAGCACATTGATGTTAGGTATCATTGGATACGTGATGCTTTGGATGCTGGGTTTTTGGAATTGGCCAAGGTTCATACAGATGATAATGGTGTTGATATGATGACCAAGGCATTACCGAGAAGCAAGTTTGAAACTTGCTGTGAGATCGCCGGTTTGGCGATCACCTCCAAATAGTTGTGAGAGGGAGATATGTTGAGTTTTGGGCTCCCTTCCTATGTGGAGAAAGGCCCAATATGTGCAAGCCCATGTGTCTCACTTAACCAAAAGGAGAGAGGTCAGATTAGTGGGTGTGAGAGAGCTGAATTCAGAGAGGTATTGTCTGATTAGGTAACACTACTCCCCCCCCCCCCCCCCCCCCTCCCCTGTCTATGAGGTATTGTCTGATTTGGATGGTAGTGGCCCTTACGGTTTGATCCTTTGTTAAAAGACATCTTAGTGGTTTGAGCAACGTTGAAGTAGTTAATTTTCAACAACACTCATCTATTTTAATATACAATTTATTTGTGGAATCCGTGAGAAAGTGAAGAAAAAGTACTTCTAAAAACATTCATCTTTATAAGCGCCACTTTTTTTATCCCACAATGGAGGTGCTTATAAAGGAAGTTGATTATTTAGGGAATGTTATAATATAGAGTACTTCAACTAGAAAAGTTAGTTAGAATGTGAATGTCACGATCTAAAATTTTGAGTTTTTCTCAAATTTAATGGAGTCGCCACCAAAATTTATTATAAAATAGAGAAAATATTGGGAAACCCTTAAATAATAGAAAAATAAATAATGCTATTTGATACCTGATTTTGAGTTCGGGAGTCGATTATGTGTGGGAAAAATATTAGCATCCTAAGAAATCTGTTAAAATACGGTTACCTATAATTAATTGTGCAAAATTATATCAACATAAATATATTTATTTATCTTTAATTATTATTAAATATGAATATAAAAGTGCTTTTAAAAAGAGTGGAAAAAAAAGTTTTTATTAGTGTGCTTGACAAAAGTATGATCTTGCTCCGACATATCTCCCGGTGCTAAGGAGAAATCAAAGTCACGTAATTATTGGTAGAAAATATGGATGTGTTGATTGCTTTTAAATAAATTGTGTTTTATTATTAAAAAAAGTTAATTTTGATGAACATAAAAATAAAAAAAAGCTTGTTTGACTTGAATAATCATTTTCAAATATGAGTTTTAAGACGATCAAATTGTATAACTTGTGTCTCAAAACTCAAGGAGTAAAAAGATGTCACATCTAAACTAATCCTCTTAAGAATATTTTATTATTTTCGGTCTTAAAATTGAGTGTTTTAAATAAAAAAGAAAACACCACGTGGTATAATTTGTTTTTTAAAAATATCAAAGATTAAAAAGATATCTTATCTAATTAATTAAATCTAAAGATAATTTTTTGTATAATTTTTTGTATAATTTAAAGAAAGACATTTACTGATGAACCATCATCAACTAGCACTCGTTCAAAAATATGATCGTGACACCTCATAGAGACATGTAGTGCTTTATTATGTTCTGTCCTTTTAGCTGGTAATTCATCATCGCTAAAACTCATACCACTACTAGCGGTGATGTTACCGACAACTCCATCAAACTGGTCGACAATGATATCATGAGTAACAAGAGCCTCGTTTAAAGCTTTCATTAGTGCTCTTCTATGTTCTTCAGAGTTCAATAGCAAGGAGAAATCATATATCCTAGAAGGGATTTGATTTAGTTGATCCACCACCTTATATTCACTTTGCTTGATAAACTTCAAAAATTCATTAACTTATTCTTCAGGCACCGTCCTTTTATGAAATGATACATACCTTCTTTCCCTTTTTCTCCATGAACATCATTTGTCCTAAAATGTTAGTGACCCCACCAAGTCACCCCACCAGTCTCTAAAATGTTAGTGACAACAGATCCTTTAGGTTCACTGCTATCACTTGATTGATGATTGGCCAAGTGGGATGTGACTTCGTAATTCCACGATACCGCTTTGGTATTTCTGTAAGGAAAAGGGGTTGGTGCTTGGACAATTATTGCATTTGGCCTGGTAGGAAGGTTTAAGATTATCTTTTTTTGTAAATGACTTCCAATCGTTTTGGGAAAGATATATTATTTTCCACACACGACCCTATGATCAACACATGATTATCTTTTGCATATTGGTCTATCCCATCTTCAATGATAGTGACAAAGGTATCCCTGTGACTCGATAAACGATTACTTCCTACGTTGGGACCGTCTTCATTGAAGGTAACCCATTTTGCATTAATCAATTCTTGTACTTTAGATTTTACGTATTTACAATCTTCGACCGAGTGCCCTACAGCTCCAACATGGTATTCACATTTGGCATTGGGGTTGTACATTTTTGGGAATGGTGGTTCAAGAGGTTTTATTGGTCTTAGGACTATAATTGAATTTTGGAGTGAGTGAGACAACAATTAGTTGTATGTGATAGGAATTGGGTCAAAATAGGTTATCCTTTTTTCTCGATTAACTGGTGATTTGTAGTGATTCGAGATTGAATTTTGGTTCCATTGGTTTTGTTGGGAAAATGTGGCAGGTGGTGGTTGATAAGAAGGTGGTCTTGAAGATTGATATTGAGGGTATGAAGCTTGTGTGGTTGTGGCCACATATGGCTAAGGAATGTAAGGATTTTGGGGTATCGGGGGCTGGAAGTTTGGGGGTCGATAAGAATTGCTGGATGGAAAATAGGAGACTCTGAGGTTTACCATTACAACGTTAGCATTTCCTTCTTTCTTTTTTTGTGAATGTCGTGTGGGGTCTTTTCACGCCACTTGCTGCACATCCGATCTTGCGACATCTCATCCCACTTTTTATCCTTTCTCCTATCATGACCATGTTAGGAAAGTTTGATGACATACTTTCAACCATCTTATCATAAAAAGGTGATTAGAGAGTATCTATAAACATACCAATCATTTATTTTTCAGATAAAGGAGGTTCTGCTTGTGATGCCATTTCTCTCCACTGCTGTGTGTATTCTTTGAGATTTTCGTGGTCCATTTTCAATGAATTTTGCAATTGCATCCTATCGGAGGCCATGTCAATGGTGTACCTGTATTGTTTCAAAAAGGCATCAACTAGGTCTTTCCACGAACGAATTCGATTTTGCTCGAGATGCATATACCAACTTAACGATGTCCCACTCAAAATATCTTGGAAAAAGTGAATGAGAAGTTTGTTGTTATGAGCATGAGAAACCATTTTTCTGGAATACATAGTTAGATGGTTTTTAGGACATGTGCAACCTTTGTATTTTTCAAACTCAGGAACCTTGAATTTTGGAGGGATAGTCACATTGAGAACCAAACACATATCAAAAGCTTTGAGACCACAAACATTATGCCCCTCAATTGCTTTTATTCGCTATTCTAAAACATGGAATTTCTCTTTCGATTGTGTATCATCCACAACGTGAGGCTGATGCCAATTCCTATTAGCATTAAAATGGGATACTTGGGGTGCTATATATGGAATATTTTCCAAGGGTATAGTGTTTTGGGGTGGCACGTAGCCCATAAGAGATCTGATTTGTGGTTGGTTTAGGTTTTGGAGGTTGATAGTTGAGTGGTTTGGGTGGTTTTCCATGGGGTTCATGACTAAAGGTGGAGTATAACCAAGTGGGAAACCGTACATAGGAAATTGCATAGTTGTTGTGCGAAGCTGTTGTGTAGTCGGCGTAAAGTCTAGTGGGTGAAAAGGAGTGGTTTGGTGTTCTTCCTTTTCAGTTGGAGGATTCCCATCCGTATTCTCCTTCCTTGACAAAGCATGTATAGCTTCTAGATTTGATCAATCTTGTCCTTCAATTGGTTAACATCCGCTCTCATCACTTCTTGGTTTTGCTCAAGTTTTTCTATGATCTTAGAGTTTATGCGAGTCCGATAATGGTATCGGGGAAACAACTTTATTGATTTTCTCTATTTTTTTTTTAAATATATAAAAAAAATTAGGAGTATGTATTAAATATGAATGGGATGAAAATGCAATTATTATCTTTTTTTTTTTTTTTTTTTTACAGTTAAAGGTTGGGGAATCATAAGCCTTACGTAAATTTTTAACGAACATGAATTATTAGTGAAGAAGAACATAGAGATCGATAAACAAAATAGAAAATCCTTCATTGTTGAGAAAAAAATACATTGCATTTAAATTAAAAACTACATCGACTATGTTATTTCAATAATATCCTTCAATAGGACAACCAATAATCTCCTCCAATTCTTCTACCAAATGGTTGCAAGATTCAACGAACTTGTAAGTTTTGACTAGAGTATTGAGCGGATGCATTACTGCATCAACCTCTCTTAGATGTTTTGGAATTTTTATGATTGTCTAATTAGCTAGCATTGCCAATTTTGAAAAATAATATTTTCAATGCTTGCCTTTATCTTCCAACTCTTTATAGATTTCTTGATTCTCAATTGTCCAAGCAACATCATAAAACGCTCCTCCCATTATATGGTTTCATCCTTTTAAGTCATTATAGATCTTTTCTTGATAATCAATATAATTCTTCAACTCACTAGAGGTCTCCATTTCTTTTCTTAGTGCATCTTGATGTTTTGAGAGTAATTCTTCAATTTCTTCCTTGTGTTGCCTCTCGTTCTTTACTTGATTCTAGTACCCATCCACTATCTCTTTAAGTTTTTGTTTCAAATCTTCAAACTCCTTTTTTATATTCCTCTTAGAGCTTGCTGATTTTGTCCACAATTGCTTCCACTTATAGGCTTCTTCAATAGCATCATTCATTTGTTTCTTTCGCACATCTATTTCTTCATTTGTACCTCTCAAACAACCTTGTATTTCAAGTTTATTTTGTTTTTCAATTTTCAATGTCTTGTTGCTTCTTTCTATAATGTGACTCTTACAAGTGTTTTCTGATCGTAAGTTCTCGTACTCTTGGGATACTTTTTCTAACTACGCTTGTAGCTATCTTTTCTCCTCTTCATATTTTAACAATGATGCTTTGAGTTCTTCTATTTCTTCATTTGTAACAAGGATATGTTCAAGCATTTTCTAGTCATTCGAGGGTGTACTATGGAAAGGTAGCTTGATTTCTTGGACTCTTTTCTTTACCCGTTGATGAGAGGGTTCTTTTGTTCTGCAACTTCTACATCCGAGTAATCATCCTTTTCTAATGATCATCTCCGAAGCTCGACTTATCCTCCGCAACATTGGTGGGTCTACTATACCCGTATTGTGAAAAACAAAAGCTTCCAATGACTTATTTGGTTTGTCCAACATAGGGTAGCTAAGTTGTCTTAGAGCTACAGTTGGATTGTAATTAATACATCCTTTCGTTCCCATGAGAGATACATTTGGAAAATCTCCGTATTCGCATATTACTTATTCCAACCATTGTTCTCTATAGTATCATGAAATTGTGTCCCCGGTAAGGCTAGCTATACTCTGAGTCCATTCACGATTATTCTTAACCCCAACATGATACCCTTTTGATCCGCTGTCGCACACGGGTCAAATACAATTGATAAAATGTAAATAGAGGTAATAACTTGAATCGTTTTGCAAGGAATTTTGATATAATAATAATAATAATAATAATAATAATAATAATAATAATAATAATAATAATAATAATCGAATTGAAAATTGAAATTAAAAAGGAGTTTTTTTTAGATTTTTAATTTAACAGATGAGCAAAACGAATGATCCACTTATTTGAGTTTCAGACCTATCACAAATTCTATCAATGAGTTTAATTTCGAATTTATGATTCTATTCTTATTTGACTATAGAGTTGATCAAACAAGCGTAATTAATCCTATGTGAATTTGGTTTCTTTGATTGGATTAAGCATCAAAGTCATCAAAATATTACAATTAACGATCAAACGTCACAAAATTATAATTCAATTAAATTAGAAACCGAAACCAAATTCTTTCAAATAAATTTAATCAATCCTACTGAAATTCAATTTAAGCAATCAAAATATCAATATAATCAAATAAACAAGAATAGAATCATGAATAGAAATTGACAGTGTAACTTGAATCTTAAGGTGTTGATGAAACTCTCAACTCGTGGGTTAATCTTATAAAATTAGCCTTCCATGAAATTAAAATAACACTATTTATTTCTTGTTGCAATTTGAATCCTAATTTTTCTGTCCTTAGAAAAGAAACAAAACTACCAATATATAGTACTTGATATTGGACTTTAAGGTTTAGGGTTGAAAAACAAGTGTCATGCTGATTAAATTTATTACAAAAATCCCAATTATGAAATTTGCAATTTCGGTGCCTCGGAATTGGTCTTTCCTTCCAACACAAAAGTTGTAGCTCAGATTTTTATCTTTCCAACGTCTGCTCATATGTGTCAATTCAATATCCAGAGCTCAAGATATGACCTATAGAGCGAGAAAGAGTCAAAATATAAGTAATAAAATTAAAATGCAAATAATAAAATTATAATTCAAATTCGATCCAAAGTTTAGAAACAAGCTAAAAATATTAATCTAAGCTGTAAAGAGTTTTTAAAATACCAAACTAAAAAGCTAAAATCATGTGTCCAAATACTTTGATCATCTTTCTTGAACATGTGAGACACAAAACAAGTATACATCACTGGAACGTAACACAAACTTGTTCCCCCTTTCTTTTCATGTCGCATATGCAAAGAGTAGTATATATCAGCAAGAATCGCGGGAACTATGTTTTGCTTATTTTTGTTAAAAGCCAAGAAGACATTAATGGCAGCAAAATCTACAAAATTATTAGGTTTGGGAATAAAATAATATCATAGATAATGAGAGTAAAAATATCTATAAAATATAAAACTATTTTACTTTTAGGTGCTTTCAACTACTCTAACATTATACACTGATTCCCAATAATTCAAACACTTGAAACACAAAATTTAGTTTATACATAATCATATACACATTCTCATAATTAATTCAAAAAAAAAAAAAAATTAGCACCAAGGTTTTATGTTCATCTTATAACTCAAACGATGATTCTAACACAGTAACATACTCTCATAGAAGGCTAATTGCTCCAAATTAATCACGACTAATTTTTCTTTTTAATTAATCATCACTTTAAAGTTATAATAAATCAAAACAAAAATTTCTAAGTAACAAATATGATAATTTATCATTTATTAGAAGGTACAACACACTACCAAATTAAATTGAATATTATAAGATGTATCACTAATAATTTATCACCCAAAAATTATTGAGAATTCAAATTTTTCCCATAAACAAAGTATACAATCCCTTTTAGTATTTTATCATTGTCAGAACTCTGTAACTTTTTTTTTCACCACAACTCCAGATTTTAAAGGTACAAATATTAATATAAAAGAAAACAAATTTTAAATAGTTTAAAAGAAATTAAAATACGGCAATTGAAATGAATTTAGTAAATATGAATGTAGCTTGTTAAGATGAAAGTTAGAAGCTACAAGCAAGATAATACACTCTTGAGTTCTCTAACTAGATATTTCAAATTCCTTATTTCAAAGGCATAACAAATAACAATGTCATCCATTTTTCTTTCATCCATATCAAAATAAAGATCTAATCCATTTGTTGATAATTTATTGTTCCTACTTCCCAGGCCTAAATCACTATCTACCATCCAAATGATATTTTTATTTGCCAATCCAAATGGTATTTTTACTGGATAAACCAACCCAAAATTATCAGACTTGGCAGCTAACGGAAGCAAATTGCATCACAAATGTTTTGTATCCTCAAAACCCACTCTTATAAACCTATATTCAAAATATTGCAAGAAAAATATATATACAAACTCAGTAGTAATGAAGTGTCTGTTATAAAATAAATTTAAGTATCTCAATTCTTAAATGGGATAAGATAATGTTTTTAGCTTCCATATGGTGCTTAGTTAAGGACTCTCAGAGAGTTAGTGGCAAATTAAAAATAAATGGTAGATTTATCTTTCTCTATTGTATAGTTTTCACTTCCGGTTTCTTTTAGAAAGATATATCAATTATGATAGTGGTGTTCTCCTACTTTATTGAATCAAAAAAATTATTTTTTTACCCAAAAAGCAAACGATTCGATACATAAGCGTAAATATTTTTTTTCTTTCAACCCAGCCGTTAGCCATAGTGTAGATTCCTTGTCCCCATCTAGTAAGATTAAAAGAACAAACAGAGATATTCAAAGAAACATTATAATTCAACATTATTCTCCTCCGGATATCACAAGGTTATCATCACACATCAAGGAAAGTAGTAGAAAACAATGTCAAAAGAATTTTCAAAATGCAGGTTAATGGAGTATATAATCTAAAAGAAAATAAACATTAACATATGCCACAAGTCCAATCAAAAGTTAATTAACCAAATCATGTCAACAATTCAAATTAACTGTAATCTCAACAAATACATACCACAACAAGAAAGAGCAAGCAATTAACGTTAACAATTATCTTCAAAAATAAGACAATTTGCAACATGAATAAGTAAGTAGTTAATAATTAACAAACGTCTTTCCGAAATCATGTATTGTAATGGAAAAATATATAGCACTTAACACAAGAATAATAGGTAAGCATTTCTACATTCAACATGAAACACGAGTAACACAATTGGTTCACGATTGACTATTAGACGACTGACATTTGACTCACATTGAACTCACACTCAACCCACTCAGCCTGATTGGACAGACCTGCTCTGATACCACTAATGTGACACCCTAAACCCAAATTAAAATAGAAAGTGAAATGTGTTATTTTTGAAAGAGATTCGCAGCGGTTCCAAAATAAATTATACGAAATTTATTTTAAGTTATAAGGTTCAAGAATGTCAAACTCACACTTACACAAAATACTTGCATAAATTTTTTCAATAAAATTCATTTTATATCGAATATAGTTGAGGTTTATTAAAGAAAACTTTTGACGTAAAACATGCTCTAAACTTAGAGACAATTAATATCAAAATTTGAATAAAAGATAAAAATAACAAAATTGATCGATTGAATTAACAAAAATCTAAATTAGTTCATAACTCAATAAAATGCGACAAATTACTCCCACCCAGTATCACCTATCAGAGCGTGGATCACCAACCGATAACCTGAAATGACTGCGCTCTCGCAAGCGCCAAACACAAGCAACGAGGGGTGAGCTACGAAAACATGTAATAGTATAAAATAATTGAGAAGAACACGTAAAATATATTAAACACCGTATCATATCAAATCATAACCAACAAGAATAATCAAGGTAAAACATTGATACAATCCACAATATCAAGTAAGTAGATACACAAATCAAGTAATGTTATACATGCTCTTATACTCTAGACTCCTCCTCTTTCTTTGGTACCATTCTAACTCTGAAGTACTTGGTTAGGAGGCCATGATACTATGCCACCATCCCGGTGGACGGACAATTCAAATTGACCCTGTCCTCATAGATCCCCTCAACTTAACCCGAAACACATATACGCGACAGTCGAGGTAAACGTGTGTTGCATGGTAGCTCCCGACATTTGGAGTGCTACCTCTAAGTCACTTAGGAATTCCCCACCCGAATACCTCCAAGGTCTAACAATCTTGCCCTAAGGCTCAACAGCAGACCGCCACGATCAGGCTCATTCAGTTGTACTTTCTCATAATCACTAGGCTTGTCAGGCCCTACCTATATGATGACCAAATAATCTCCACTTCAAAAATTATCAACAATTACTTTCTCCCCTCGTTGGCCTAGGTTACTTACTCCATTAAGAGAACCATCATTGGGACGTGTCAAATTTGTCACTATTCAATTAAACACAATATGCATTTCATGATATCATCATTGTAGATTTCCATAGTCATTCATTACATTCAGAGTTTATCATCATAATACGCCAGCTCAAACAATAAAGGGTCTTCACTCACATATAATAGTAATAATAATAATAATAATAATAATAATAATAATAATAATAATAATAATAATAATAATAATAATAGATCATTCACACACACCACATTAATTGCAAGACAAATAATTACAATTTATCACATTTTATCTCATAAATCAATATCAAGGATAGATAAAAACAAAGCACATAATGCATCAAATACACCATTCTACAATAATTCAACTACCACACCATCTTCCAAAATCAAATCAAATAACATCCTATAAAAGTTTCTAATTCATATTTTAACCTCACAAAATTCAAGTTTGCTCATTAGTCAATTATTACTCAAAAGACTTCTACCATTCGTAGTGAGCCCCGAATGAATTGTGGGAAATACGGTATTCCCGTTCATCTCACTTAATTTATACTCACGCATTCGAACTCACTCTCACCCCATACCTTAGTTTGACGCTTTCATAAGATATAAGAATCTGAACAATTTCAACAACCATCACATGTCGACAACGCTCAACGAACGAGTCCAAAAGCATCAATGAATTTGCATCGTCAATGAAACGTGGCTGATAATTTACACGAGCATAAAAATGTTACACAATTAATTAAAAAATATTAGTCGAAGAAACATATTCAAAATCTTGTGAAAAGGTTATTAGAAAATGCCTCACCGACACGCTGGAGCGCTGATAGGGTCCAACGTCTACTTCGCCGAAACGTGCAAATGAGTAGTACTTCTTGAAGGTTTCTGCTAGTGGAATCCAAAAACGCTGTCAATTTTTCAGGATGATGAACATACTAGCCGGAATTCGACAACACAGTCTCGACGATCATAAGGCCTTGCGACTATGTTGAAAGTGAATAAATAATGGTTCAATAACTCGATTCTTCATTCACGTGGCAGTTGAATGAGGGTGATTTTGATGAAGATAATAAATAGAAAAGAGGTGTATTGATCATTTAATCATTGAATAGGAAGCCTTTGATCCGCTTTCTGAGAGCATTGAATCATTTGGTTCGAAAAAGGTGGAAAAAGATCATAGCACCAGCACCTGAATGCTTACTCTTACTGCTTCAGGTTCACCTCTTTTCTTAGGATTGGCTGCCTTGAGGTTCTTGTTTGGAGTCATTTGTTTATCACAGAACAATTCCCCCTCAATCCCTGCCGTAGCTAAAAAAATAATGGATTTTAATTTACGACAAAATCCTTATTTCAAAACGATGTATTTACAAGAGTGGCGGCTGTATGCTCATATTATTATATAAACATTAGGTATTAGGTATAAGTGTATATGAGTTAATACATAAACTGTTACTATGATTAGGTAGCGTTCGGCAAACAAATTTTTAAACAAGAGATTGTTTGTAATACCTATTATATTATATAAATTTCAAATTAGTTATACATATCTATATATTTTCTAGAAAAACAAACGTAAGAGTATATCTTTAAATCTTATCTTATTTTTATTGTTATCCTTTTTAAAACATTTTCAATAACTTAATCATTATTTACATATAATAAAAATATATTTAATTATGAAAGATGTGGGTAGCAATAATAATGGCATATTATAGTTAAAATAAAACATTTTAAAATTAATAAATTTACTTTTAAAATCAAATAAATATATTAATTTTAATAATTTTAAATAAGACGAAACATAAAAATAAATAGGTAGAGAATTATTACATTTCAACAAATACACATATAATAATATTTATAATAACTAAAATAATTTAGAGTGTTTTGTTCTCATTTTCTTATTCTTTTTCTTTATTATTAT
>JBBPBS010000207.1:10241837-10270017 GCA_037974835.1 Cicer judaicum | reverse complement strand
TAATTAATTAATTAAATTTTACTCTTGTATAGAGGCCTAATCGACAAAACACATCTTGTTCATTTCTTTTAATATTTTCTTTTTTAAAACATAATTTAATTTCTAAAATATTACTAATATTTTCAAAACTAATATTTTATAAAATCAAGTAATTAATCTTTTTAAAATACATTAATCATTAAGATTCTCATATTCAAAATAATCACTATAATTATACTTATAAATTTTAAATACTCAAATTAAAATACTATCATCATTAGAGAATATTTAAAATTATA
Source organism: Cicer judaicum (assembly GCA_037974835.1). Taxonomy (NCBI): domain Eukaryota; kingdom Viridiplantae; phylum Streptophyta; class Magnoliopsida; order Fabales; family Fabaceae; genus Cicer; species Cicer judaicum. The sequence goes on along the minus strand of JBBPBS010000207.1, from coordinate 10,269,739 downwards.
AAATAAATAAATATAACATCAAATTATTTATCTATAATAATATTTAATTAAGAAAATAATTTATTATAAATTTTGGGGTGTTACAGATGTGTTGATTGCTTTTAGATAAATTGTGTTTTGTTATTATAAAAAGGTTAATTTTGACGAACATAAAGGAGTAAAAATATGTTACATCTAAAATAATCATTTTAATAATATTTTATTATTTTTGATCTTAAAAAAATCAAAAATTAAAAAAATATCACATCTAATTAATTAAATTTAAAGATAATTTTTTATATAATTACTTTTTTTAAAATTAATAAAATGAAAACAAGTTTTAGAATTGTCAAATTACTGCATAATTTGAAACAATATTTTATTGATTTTTACTTATTTATTTATTTTTGAAAGAAAAATAAATAAATAATGATTTAAAAAGGTAGAAGCTAGCTAGAAATACCATATCCAACATCTAGACACGGTCACAAAAAAGCAGGGCTATAACATTATCAAGCGTGTTTCATAACAATTAGTTAGCATTGGGAAGCAAATATGTCCTTTTAATACAAAGAAGTATTATTTCAGAATTATAGTTTCAATAAAATCTTAAACCACCAAGGTCAAGTAGTTTCAATAAAATCTTAATTAAACCATTAAGGTCAAGCAGTTTCAATAAAATCTTAAACCACCAAGGTCAAGCAGATTCAATAAATCCTAAACAAAACTCAAGCTTCAGGAAAGATCTAATTTTTATAAATTTTTATGTAACTCATTCCTTCATTCTAAATGCGAACTAATATAATTAGCAACTAAATTTTTCCATTTTTAACGTGAAATCAAGATAAGCAAACCAAAACAAAAGTGTTATAGTAAAGGGATAAAGAGGAGAACAAAGATGATAATTATGCGGAACTGTGGTATGTTGCGAAGATGAAGGTGGCGGTGGTGTACGATTGATTGTGGTTGGCGGTTATCGGTGGAAGTTGAAATGACGGTAATGTCCTCTGTTTCTCGTTTTCTATTTTTCTTTTAAATTTGAAATATATAATTTTAAAAATATAATTAGATTGTTGTTTCTTCTTTGTTCAACTTCATTTTTGTTTTAAAATCTCTTTTTTCTTATTTTTTCTACTCAGCCAATTTTCTATTCACCCCTATTTCTCTCTTATGTTTTTTTTACCTAAAAATTCCTCCCCTATGAATTGATTTTTGCCTTAATTTATAGAGTACAAGGTATAATCTTATGAGATAAATTGATGTATGATTTTTATATTGGTTTGACAGAAATTATGGAACTGAAAATAGAAAATGGTGGCTGACCTTTTTGATTGAATATACAAAGAGTAAAAATATAAACCTTATTGGGATAAAAATTAAAAATTAAAAATTAAAATTAAAATGGAGATGCGTTGCTTACAGCAGCGAAGAAAGAGACAACCAAATCTGATAAGTAAAAAAAATATTTATTTTTGTTATTTCTATTTATTTTTCTTTATTATTATTATTATTAATATATTTTGTTGTAATAGAATCATGTGTAAATATAGACTTAAAATTTGAATAAAAAATGATAATTTTTTTACTTAAACAATAATAAGTGTAAAAATATTTATTAAAGTTATTATTATTATTATTAAATAATTTTTAATTAGTCGGACAAAATTGAGGTACCGCAATAAAATTAGATTTTCAGTTAGTTTGTTTTAAATTGATCGATGTGTTTGATGTGGAACTTGCATGGACTTCACTTATATATAAACCATATGGTCATAGTCAATAAAAAGTAGTTTATGCAAATTGATAGGAATAAACACAAAAATACAATAACAAGTAATAAGTAGCGAATATAATATTCCCACAACAACAAATATATGAGAGAAAATTGATAAAATAAAAAGCATGTAAAGAATAATGATACTTTTAACGTAGAAAAAATTTTAATGTAAGAGTAAAAACCACATGTCGTACATACCAAAGAAATAACTCTACTATAATCAAATAATGGTACAAAAGAGTCTCAAAATGCTGCACAAATTGTACTTACAACCAGCCAAAATAATAAAACACTATAGCTTACAAATGAAAAACAAGAAGATGAAAAATACCCAAAACACCTGTTGCTATGCGAGCACTACTCTTCCTTCTCTGGACGTTTTTTCACCAATCTGACCATTGAAAACGAAGAAATGAATGTTGTGAATTTGAGTCCAAAAATCAACCATATCCAACGGTTAGCAAATTTGTAATCACTGTTTTTCTGAGTCTAATTTGACAAGACTCTCCTTTGGTGACTTTCTTTCAAAATAGTCTCTCTTTTACAACATAATCAAACCCCTCTCCACTTAAATAAGTGAAATTCATGAAATACAATATTTGAGTCTTTCTCCACATAGGAATGGAGTCTAATATCCAACACAAATTATATACAATATTGTCTTTCTCTTCTTTATTTGATGCAATACATCAATATCATCATCTTGATCATAGTGAGGTGTGAGCGAGACATGTAGAAAAAATTCATTGTTCTAACATTTGGTAATGAGAGCTCAAGTCGAAGAAAGAATTGAAGTGATAGTGAATGGATAACTATTTTCAAATGGTCATTTTCATGGAAATCATCCAATCTTGAATAGGAAGAATTATTATAAGTGGTTTACTTAAATGAAGGTGGTGTTTGGTTATCAAGATGTGTGGGAAGTAGTTTAGAATGGTTTTAATCCTACTTTTGAATATGCTACAGATGCGAATAAGACTCCACGTACAGAATTGAAAAAGATAGACTACAAAGCTTTATTCATTATTCAACAATGTGTTGAATCAGCAAACTGGGAAATAGTTTCAAAAGCTTATTCAACCAAGGAAGCATGGACCAATCTGAGAAGGCTTATGTTTTAGCTAACAAGGTAAAGAAGGTTAAGTTACAAACTCATAAAAGATAGTACAATTTGATTGACATTCACAGATCTTATGAAGAACAGTGAAGAAAAGTTGTCAGATCAAACAATAGTTGAAAACATTTTGAGATCTCTTACATCAAGGTTTGAAGAACTCCAATGTTATTTAGAAGCACATGAACAAAAATCAATGAAACAAGTGCTGAAAAGACAGAAGCATAAGTTGCACTACACGTTTGAATCAATAACAAAATTAAGAAAGGAAATAAATAGTGGATGGATTCATAACAAGGAGAAACTATGAAAACTTTAGTGGTAAGGGTGCTAAAGGTGATCAAAATTCATCAAAAAAACAATTAAAAAGGCAGTAGTAGTGAAGGCTAACATGAAAGATCAAATGGAGCTTATAGAGGTGGTGAAGGTTCATCAGGAAAAAGAGGTAGAAGAAAATTTGACAAGAGTAACATCTAATGTTACAATTGTCAAAAGTACTATGGACATTTTGATGATGGATGTTATGCTCAGAAGAAAGAACCACAAGAAGATGAACCCAAGCTGGCACAAGAGGATGATGAGAATGTGGAGGCTAGTGGTATCTTGATACAGGGTGCTTCACTCAAAAAAATGGATGAAAATACTGGTATGTAAAGCTTAATAACACAACGAAGAGTGAGGTCAAGTTTGTTGATGATAACACACTGTAAGGTAAAGGCTTGGGGTGATGTCTCAATCAAGAGAAATGATGGAAATCTCTCATTCTTAGTTGATGTGCTATACATTCCTAGAATGAAATGCAACATTGTCAACATTGGCCAATTCCTAGAGAAGAATTACAACAGGATATTAAAGAATAAAATGTAAAAGGTTCATGACACTAATGGAAAATCAATATTGAAAACATCCATGTTTAAGAATAGAAAATTCAAAATTAGTCTGGAAGTAATGGAGCATAGATGCTTAGTTACTGTTGCAAGTTGAGATAAATGGCTTTCACACTATAGGTTTGGACATCTAAATTTCAAGGACCTCAACTTAATTCACAAGAAAAGAATGGTAACTAGTTTTCCTTGGATACAAGTGCATCCTTTATCATATAGCGAGTTGTGAGTGAGACATTTAGAAATAAGCCATTGATTTAATAGGAACTTGTTAGAACTAAGTTGATTTGAAAAACAATGACCCTTAATTAATTTTATGATAACAAAAATCATTTTCTAGGAACCATTTATTGTGCTAATAAATTTACTTACGTGAGCAGACCCTTGTCATGAATTTTAAAGTCTTTCCACTATTATTAAAAATAAAATTGTTTAGAAAAATAGATGTTTGTATCATCAAAAAGGGAGAGATTGTTAGAACCAAATTGATTTGAAGAACCATGACCCTTAATTATTTTATTGATAAAAAAATTTATTTTGTAGGAACAATTTATTATGCTAATAAATTTATTTAAATGTGCATATCCTTGTCATGAACTTTAAAGTCTTTACTATGAATCCTTTGATGAAAAGATAAGTTGTAGGCAAGGAAATTAGTGCAATGCTCTAAAATTTATGTTAAGATATATCTGACTCTGATAAATGTGCTATCAACGTAAATCTGTTGAATATATTAATACAAGCTCACTATGATGTTTGTGTGTCTAATAACCTTATTATACAAATTGACTGTTTGATAAAGTCAACCATCCGATAAAGTCAAAATTCAAACATCATCCGCTCAAGATTTATCCTCTGGTATGACATCCTCTAGTCATCTAGCCATTTCTATCAAAATACGCTAAATTAATTATAAAGTCAGATTTGGACAACTTTTCAATGATGACTCAATATCTTTGAAGATTTGATAGTTATTATTACACATGTTGATTTCATGCAATCACAACAACACTCAAAAACCCTAATGGACTAAAAGTTTCTCCATAAAAGGATTCATGGTCAATGAAACCACAACAAGACAGCACAAAAACAACAAAGAAAATTTCTTGTCGTCACATATACAAGCTCATGAAAAACTCTTGTATTTGCTCTAAGTGCTTAGAAACCTAAAATACCTTATGAGAGCAATTATTTTAAACACTCTTGTGTGGTAGAACGTTAGAATCCTAATCTAAACACTTTTGTAACCTGTCATAGTAGTGATTGTTGTTCTCAATAGCTTGACTTTACTAAGCTAGAACCTTTGAAAGACTTGAACACAATAAATTTGACTAGAAGGTGATCAATGGAGTTGTGATACTATTCGTGAGTAGTGGATCAAATTCTTCTACGTGAAAGGATTTGACGTAGCTATCATGTTGTTGGTGAATTAGGATAATTTGACTTATGTTTATCTTCTAATCTCTTTACTTATCTTCTTACTTCCTATCTCTCTACGGAATTCACACATATCCATTAGCCATGAACATGCATTATTATTCTCCATGCACTCAAGCTTATATAATTTCTTTCGCAATGCAAAAAATTAATTCTCCCTTTTCTCTTTATTCTTGAGGTTCTTCAAGCATCGCCATAAAAAGGATAACACAACACATAAACTATATTGACGTCATCCCTGCAAACACATGTGCCCAAAGGCAAAAAAGCACTTTATGCACCAAATCTCTCAAGCATCGCAAATGCAGTCAAACTAGATAAGACCCACCGCTTATCTCAATGTGCAATTACATGTCGAATAGTAGTAATCTCGTCGTGATCTCAATGATCTTCTGAGTTTAATAGGACTTGGCCGCAATATATATGAGTTTAGCCATTTTATAAATAGGGGGTTGGTATGATCATTTCTTATTCATATGATATATTTGGTACTTGCTTACATACTACAAGAAAAACAGTTTTTTGTTGTAGCCAAAATCCCCCACATAGGAAAAAAAAAATCACAATGGCTGGTTTTTTTTGTTATCATTTGTAAGGGTCTAAGTGATAGCGTTTCCGCAAGTGTACTAAATTGTTGCAAGTAATAATAAAATGGTAGTACCGAGTGTCGAACTCAAGGATTGTGTTTTACTATCGAGTTGTATTTAAATACTAAAATTGAATAAAAAGTTACCGAATTGATTGAAATTATATTTGAAATTAACAACAGTGATAAAATTGATCCTTTAATCATAAGAAAAATGTTAGGAATGAGTTTCACTTCGAATCCAACCTTGGTGTATAATTTGATCCTAGTTACTAAATTCCTTTATTCAATTATTATCGAATTCTCTTTATTATTCCTTCCCTAATGTCTTAGTGATAGAACCATTAATTCTAATGTAACCCATAATTCCTTAGTGGATTTAAGATTTGAACTCAAGGACTTTTGGGTTGTAGTGGGGGTTTAGGTAAGAGTAGAATATTTTGAGATAATAGACTTTACTACATGGAGTTAGGTACACATTTTCAAACTATTTTACCATTTTTTTCTTCACATTTTCATTGTGGCAATTCTCAAACATTGATAAAAGAACCAAGAAGATGTTGTTTATCTAAGTACACAAACAAATTTTTTTTTCTTCTTTCTTTTTTCTTTTCTTTTGATTTTTTTATGGGATTCACCACCCTAAACTTAAAAATTTTCTATCCCATGAGCAACCCTACACTTAGAATTTTACCAAGACGAGACAAAAGTTTTCCTGCCTACCTCCAAGTAAGGTGATTGAATTAAAGTCGGGTGTTTGGCTTGTAATGTGGTTAGTAACCGAAAGAAAGGGCAAGCCTCAAAGGGGCTAACAAAGGATAAAATTTGCATAGGATAGTTAAAAAGGTTCAAACGACCAAATAAAATTATCTCAATGTATGCATAATTACAAGTGATGAAACTCAGAATTAGTGCAAGTTATGAAGGGATAACACATGTCTGGATAATCACACAACAAATAATTAAAGTGTTTAGGCCTGAAAGCTCACATCTAGGATAATAAGAGACAGTATGAACTGTCAAAATAATGTCAAACATGCCACCGCAAAAGTTATTTATTTATTTTTTAAAAAATGACAAATGAGACCTTGGCAACCAAAGAGTAATCCACAATATATGCATTAGTGGAACTCATCGAATTGAGCAATGATATGAGCAAAGAAATAGAGTTTAAGTTTCAAAATTCCAAACAAAAAACTTAAGACCAAATGCAAGTTGTTAAGAATTCTTTATCATAGTGCATGTTTACACACAATTAAAAAGAAACAAATTCAAATAACAAAAGCAAGATTGCAAAAATAAAAGTTACCTCTACTTGTAGATTGCCTCCCACGAAGCATTTCTTTAAAGTCATTAGCTTAGTGCCTCAGCTATTGTCAAGGTGACATATATGACAGAAAGAACACATCATCCTTCTTCTTCTTTTTGTTTGGTAGAAATTCCATGAACTTGATAAATAAATTATGTTGCTTCAATGTAAGGACATTGATGAACAAGACATAGATTGAATCTCGAACTTCATCAATCTCTCTTTTATCTTTTCCTCGTTCGTATTTTCCTTTAGCTTATCTTCTTCTACCACAACAATGAAATCATCTTTGTGACACCCTAAACCCCAAAATAACATTTGTAATAATATATACTAAATTATTTGAGGAAAACTTGCGGTGGATAAAGAAATTTGTTAAAGAGAATAAAAATTTAATATCTAATTTAGGATATCACGTTTCTCAAAAATAAAAATAAAAACACTTTAAACTTATTTTGTCAATTAAAATAGTGCAATCTCGATAAGCTTGATTTAGGTATAATTACTTGATTTAATTCTAAAAACTTACTAGTACTTCTAAGGTTTTCATACAAAATTTCAATTCGAAGAAAATAAGTAAAATACAAGTTAAAACCCTTATTTCCGATATCACCTATCAGAGCGGGGTTCCTCCCAAATTTGAACTTCCAATCGAATCAGGTAGCGCAAAAGCCACTTTCAAGGTTACACATCATTCTACAAATTGATTTCTTGACTTAAAGTATTATTAAAAAAATATCACTAACCATTTAGCACCCAAAAAAAAATTGATAATTCTAAATTTTCCTTTAAATTAATTTTCAATAATTCAAGTCTAAATAAAACAACTTAGATAAATCACATTTCTTAATACCATACAAATAAAATAAATCACATAAATTTTTATAAACTTTAAGATTTCTAAAAATTCATTCGTACTTTAATCATCAAAAACACATTTCTAAATAGTTAGTCACTGTAAAAATTATTATTTCTAATTTATTTTCTTAATTTATGAAACTTAAAAAAAAATTGTATATTTATATACTTTAAAGTAGTGCTCATGACACAAAACATAAGACATATTATAATGATAATGATAATGAATTACACCAATTCTTTAATCTACAAAATAGTAGCCTCCTATCACACTAATCACTCAACATGCTTCTAGTTACATCCCTCAATTTCTATCAAGCCACAAAATTTGTCCAAAACATAACACATCATCAATTTTAAAGATTTTGGAGTTTTGTTCTAATCTTAAAAATTGAGTCTCAAATAAAAATTGCAATTTTATAATTAATAAAAAAAATTGATAAAATAAATTTTAGTTTCTATACGTATACCAATTTATATGATACACTCTACACATATTAATCTGCATGATGCACTCTACACATACCAATCTAATACATACCATTTTTTATGTTAATTCATAAAAAAATAATCTACTTGTAAAATACATCAATTATAGAATCCAAAATTTAGACAATTTTTCAAAAAGAATTTTACTATTGAGAAGATTTTTAAAAACTTTGTTTTTTATTTTTTTTTCCTTCTCTTTCTCAATTAGTAGACATTTTATCATTAGTACTATTGTAAAACACAGAAGAGTTCTTAAACTCTAAAAATCTAACATCGAGTCAAACTCTAATGAGTTCATAATATCATAATCAGAAAATCAATCATTTCAAATAAATATCCCAACAACCTCACGATTCAATATTCACACTAGTCCCCTAAACCAAGATAACAACATCAATTTTCTTAAAAACAAAACATAGTAACACATACTGTAAATTTTAAACTGTTTTAAACATTAAATAAAATCAGTAGCATAGAATTAAATTTATTTTAGAAATCAACAAAAATTCAACTCAATTTAATTTCTTTAAAATAATCAAGAGTAAATCAAACAAAAGTTATTTTTATCATACAAAATAAGTAAACTTTAACTCCTTCAAAATGTCATTTTAAAAAAATTCTAAGTTCTACCAACCTCTAATATTCAAGAATTATTATTGCTAATAATATGAATTTCATACTATCTAAATCATGACGAATATTCTAAATTATTTTCAAAACCAATATCAAAACTCTATCATCTAGATACAACCATCAACCCTTTCAAGTGATTTAAAGTTAACATTCACGATTTAAAATCGATTTTTTTTTAACACAAGCCAACATAAAATAAAAAGAATAAATTTTTAGTCAAAATTAAAACTTTAAATGTAAGAGACATATTTCCTATCTAACTCAAAGTTTAGAACGAAACATACTTTTTTCTCTAAATTGAGTTTCAACAGAATAATAATAATTTGTACCTAGTAAAAGTCAATCCTTTAAGTTTTAAACATATAATCCATATAGAAATCAATGTTTCAATCAATTAGTTATTAGATCAAACACTTTAAATAAATACATATCAAAACTAAATATTTTAAATTGATTAAGGGTGAAAGTCAAACTTTAAAACAACTAACTAGTGAGGTATGACATTTGATAACTAAGATTACGTGAATGAGATTCATAACTTGCAACATCCAGCGGGTCAATCAAAATTATTACTTATAAACTATTCATATAAAACAAGAGTGCAAAAACCATAGTTCGTTAGACAAGCAATAAGCAACAAGTAACTAACATAATCTTGTCCATAATTAAAATTAACTCAAATCTTAACAAGTAATTTCATGGTTTATTTACTCACTTAGGTAGGAATTTAGGATCCATAACACAATCAGAGTAAGCAAATAATAAATAGTTAATTAGTAATCTCGAAAATATGTTTAGTAATACAAAAGCATATAACCCTTAACACCATTATATAACGGAAAAACATCATAGTGAAAATAATTATTACACAAGAAAACACAATTAACACGATTGACATACGTAACACAAAATCGACATTCGACCCACTCGGCCTGATTGGACTAACCAGGCTCTGATACCACTAATGTGACACCCTAAACCCCAAAATAACATTTGTAATAATATATACTAAATTATTTGAAGAAAACTTGCAGCGGATAAAGAAATTTGTTAAATAAAAATAAAAACACTTTAAACTTATTTTGTCAATTAAAATAGTGCAATCTCGATAAGCTTAATTTAAGTATAATTACTTGATTTAATTCTAAAAACTTACTAGTACTTCTAAGGTTTTCATACAAAAATTCAATTCGAAGTAAATAAGTAAAATACAAGTTAAAACCCTTATTCCCGGTATCACCTATCAGAGCGGGGTTCCTGCCAAACTTCAAGACTCATTAACCTGTAATAACTGCGATTTCGCAAACGCAGGGCCCAATCAGTCAAACACAAACAGCGAAGGAGGTGAGTTTCAAAATCATGATAACAGTATAATACAAGTAAGAAGAACACACAAATAATCATAATAGGACCGTATCATTAACCAAATATTCAATCAAGAAAATATCACATTCAAAGGTCAAAATCACTCAAGGAAAATCAATAAATTTCACTGTATCATCAAATTGTCTAAGAGAAATTATCACCACACATGATACATATTAATAACAACAAAACAATTACAATAAAATGCAATGCTATGCATGAGCTTAGACTCTACTTCACAATGTGGTACCATTCTAACTCTGCAGTACTTGGTTAGGAGGCTTGATACTATGCCACCATCCCGGTGGACAGAAAATTCAAATTGGCCCTGTCCTCATAGATCCCCTCAACTCAACCCGAGACACATATACGTGATAGTCGACGTAAACGTGTGATGCATGGTAGCTCCCGACATTTGGAGTGCGACCACCAAGTCACCTAGGAATTCCCCACCCGAATACCTCCAAGGTCTAAAATTCTTGCCTTAAGGCTCGACAGCAGACCGCCACGATCTGGCTCATTCAGTTGTACTTCCCCATAATCACTAGGTTTGTCAGGCCTTACCTATATGATGACAAAATAATCTCCACTTCACAAATTCACAATATTTATTTTCTCCCCTCGTTGGTTTATGATACTCCATTAAAACTGCCATCTCAAACACCAATTGAAATCACTATTATTTCATCAACTATGGAGTTAATTCACTATTCTCATCACAGTTTAGAACATCACTATCATTAATCATACATCATCATCATCATCATATAAACTGCTCACAAATTTATAGCATCACTATCATCAATCAAACATCATCACATAAACTTATCACAATTTATAACATCACAATTATTAATCACACATCATCATCATCACATAAAATTATCACAACACATCAATCTTTTGTTATCACACCACATAAAGTCATCTAATCACACACACACACACACATATATATATATATATATAAATTTAATTCGACACTCAATATCACAATAATATCAATTTCACACATTCAAAGAAATTAAATCAATCAACACCCTACAAATATTTCTATTCTATATTTTAATCTCACAATTTCCATATTTGTAAATTAATTTATTTATCTCTCAAAGGGCTACTGCCATATGTAGCGAGCCCCGGATGAATCGTTGGAAAATACGGTTTTCCCATTCATGTTACAATATATTATACTCATGAATTCAAACGCTCTTTCACCCCTTACCTTATTTTGAAGCTTTCACACACGAATATGATTCCACGAGCAAACAACCTTTGTTCATTGACTCTTTGTCCTTCAATCAATCTAACTCGATAGTTTATGGGTAAACGTTAAAAATAAATTATGAAAAGATACTCTAAAAACTAAATTCGAAATTCGGTCAAGGAAAATTACCATAAATCAGAAACCCAATCAGTGGATAATATAGCCACTTTTCACATGGTCGTTTTGGCGTTGGTTTCACTCAAATCGGAGTTACGGTGAAGGAGAACGGTGCAAAATAAGGATTTCTGTAAACGGAGAAATCGGGTATTTTAGGGAGAAATTCGGGTTGTTAAAAATCTGAAAAATTGTGCTTAATTGAATAGATAAATGAGTAAAACAACATACTGAAATTTGGACGAAAACAGATTTGGGACAGTTATGGATCACCAATGTCAAATGAAACACATTCCAAGTATGTTGTCAATTTCAACTAGTTCTTTCAAACTAAATATTACTAGTTTTACTCCTTAAAATAAAATCTAAATCCTATCACCAAACATTCAACAAAATTAATTTATGTCTGTCAAAGAGAGCAATTTTTAAAATATTAAATACATCTAACTACTTAATAATATTATAATAATTTATAATCAGTTACTCTATAAAAACATACCCTGTATATAATCAAGGAGAAAAAAAAATACTAATGATAGAGATACTATTTCCTAATAACATATATTTTAATAATTAAATTCATTCAATTGATATAAACAATGAACATGTTTTTTTTTACTATTAAAAAAAATAAAATTAAAAAGTACTTCTAACAAAATAATGAGTTATCGTTGTCTCTTTTATTGACGACGATGAGTCATCGGGGTAGCTAGTCTCTCCTACTCATGTAGTCAACTACTTAAGGAACTATAATTGCATTAATTCAAATTCAAATATGGATAATTAAAAGTATCTTTAACGTGGTTCAGAAGTGCGAAGGCAGCGCCACAACTCCTACTCCTTACTTCAAGTTGAAATTCAATTAATTACACTTTCACAGTAATTTATTTGTAATTTACTACTAGTGACAACAACAAAAGAAATGTCACTAACATCAATATATAACCAATAATTCGATTGGAGAAATATAAAACTATTTCACATTTAGATGCTCTCGACTACTCTAACTCTATACACCAATTTTCAACAATTAGAACACTTGAAACACGAACAATTTAATATTTACATAATCATATATACATTCAAGTAATTAATCCAAAAATTAGCACCAAGATTTTCCCTACAATTATACTTATTTTTCAAAATATTCATATTATAATAATACCATCATATTAGAAAATAGTCAAAATTATAAAATAAATAGATATAACAACAATATTTTATGTTAATTACTAAGTCATAATATATATATATATATAATTACAATTCCAAAATAAGTATATAAAAATAAAGAAAATTAAAGACAATATAATTATTTATAGAATAAATAATTAAAATAAGATATATTTAGAAATAATTAAAATAAGAGATACTTAAAAATGATTAAAATATAAATATGTACACACTTAACATTAGTCAAATATATAAGAAAATATGATATTAATAACCAACTCACATATACACTAAAATTATATAAAATCTTGTTCTTTAAAATATTACACTAAAATACTATTATTTTTAGAAAAACATATAAAATAATAAAATAAAATATTTATTATTTATATTGCTCATTAAATATAAGATCTATCAAACCAGCACATCATAGAAAGCATCCTTATAACAAAAATTACTCACAAAATTTATCAACATATATTCTAAAATAATTTTAACATTAAATTAATTATTTAAAATTCTATTTAATTAATAAAATAGTTTATTATCAAATTTAGAGTGTTACAATCTTCAACCTTCAGCTTCTCCTCCATCTTCTCAAACTTAACCACTTGCTAAAATAACTTCTCACATTGACTTTCAAATCTTTCAATTGAAACCATTTTATTCTTCATCAATTCAACCAAAACATTCGTAATGTGAAAGTCTCTGTCATCTAATTCTTTTGTCTCCCAATTGATCTTTTTCATATAACACTCTTCGTCTTATACTTCTTTGACCAATATATATTCATGTTCTAATAGTGCGATATAGTTATCAAAACAATTTCCATTTCTATGTCCTTCTCCGTAAAAGTCACACCTAAGAGGCCGCATATGAGGGATTTAAGGTGATATTTTAAAAATGTATCTCTCAAGATTTTTCTCTCAATTATGCATAATATAGCAGATATAAGACAAGTATCATCTTCTTCATACAATTGTAGTAGAATATCATCATTACAATTTTTCATGTTCTACAACGAAAAGTTATCTCAAACAAAGAAGAGACAATTCACTAGCACACGACATTAGCAAGCTCAACGAATAAAAATAAAAAAATAAATAAAAGAAAAATAGTTTTTTTTTTCAAAATTAAAAATAAAATAAAATAAAAATTTATTATAGGGTAAAAAATTTCAATTAAGTAGCTAAATTATAACTCAATAATGAAATGACAATCCCCGACAATGGCGCCAAAAACTTGATAGTGTTTCAACAAGTGTATTGAACCGTTGCAAGTAATTATAAAATGGTAGTACTGAGTGCCGAACTCAAGGGTTTCATTTTACTATCGAGTTGTATTTAATTACTAAAATTGAATATAACGATTCCGAATTGATTTAAATAATATTTTAAATTAACAACAGTAATAAATTTGATCCTTTAATTATTATAAGAAAAATATCAGTGATGAGTTTCACTTCAATCCAACCTTAGTTACTAAATTCATTGATTGAATTATTACTAAATTTTCTTTATTATTCTTGCCCTAATGTCTTAGTGACATAACCTTTAATTCCAAAGTAACCCATAATTCCTTAGTGTATTTAATATTAGAATTAAGCCTTACCTTACAAAAATTATCTTATTAAACTATTGTCTTTGCAACTAATTTAATTGGTTTCATGATCTGCATCTATCCCTAGACTACAATATCATGAATTTCTCATCTCAAACATTTGTAAAGTCCATTTCCGTTTCAAGATATAAATCGTAGAACATTTTAAAGTAGATCAAGCAATAAAAAACATTAAGCATAGAGATGAGAAAAATAATTCAATAAACTCATTCATATAACTAGAAATCAAATCAGAGAAATAAGGCTTTCATCTTGTTACATTCATCTCTAACAAATAGGGTTTAGTTAGTCATGACAGAGATATAAAAGATAGAAATTACAGAAGAATTACAATAAAGATTCCTGAATGATTCTTGATAAAACTGCTCCAACGATGTTAGAAACGGATGTCTTTGAGTTTCTCTGTTAGAGAGCAAGTCTCCCAACTTCCCAATAGTAAAAAAGATTCCTAAAAAGTGAAGAAAAAAACTCATTTCTATACAATCAGTCATGTTCCATGCGCCCTACGCGCAGAATATGCGCTTCATCTGCTAGTGAACAGAGTCACGAAGGCCGAAATGTACCCCAAGCGCAAGTTTTTGAGCTTCAGGCGCACAACATATGTTGTCGACCTATCTTGCATTTTTCTTCTCTTTAGAGAGTGAATTTGGTTTCACTGTCTTCATAAAAGTTGTAGCTATGGATCTTAGCTTTCATTTACACTTGGTTTGACTCGAATTGAATATCTATAACTCCAAAGATAGCTACAATACTCTTCATAGGTCATGTTGGTTTCTCACCAAAATTCGGCACTGAACTAAAACATAGAAACAATATAAGACTGAGAAAAATCTCTACTTAATCAAGAAAATAAGAGCATAAAATTTCATTAAATCAAAGAACTAAAATCAACAAAATCTATCAAATAAATCCTTAAATTAACTAATGATTAAAGATAGATAAAATAAAAACAATGAATAATATGCATATGATAAGAGTAATCACTAAGTCGTCACAAATTTGTGATAGAAAAGGCATCTACAAAGTTTTGACAGTACAGACCGCCATAAATGGAGAAAGCTGATGAAGATAATATAATCTGTGGGGGGTTTTTGCCGCCACAAACTATCCCCTTTGGGGTTGTTATGGTTTCCACAAATTACTAACATTATTAATTTTTTTTTTATAAAATTCATATTAAAAAAAATAATGAATAAATTATTCATACAAACCAAACATAAAAATAGAAAATTTTATTCGAATACAATAATCATCATAATAATTCATCTTATCATTAGCTCCATTTAATTCATCATTATTGGTTGAAATATTACTCGACGATAAACAACAAAGTTTGAAATTTCTTTTCATCTTTAGGTACACCACCACTTGTCGACAGAGCCATAAGTTACTTAAGGTTGATTTAAATATGGTTTGATCAAGCTAGTTGTTGGCATTGTCGATCGGTATGGAGTTTGATCTGCTTGAGGTTGAGGAAGCTACTGTGAAAGAGAGACAATGGTTGTTTCTGCAAGTTCTAGGACCGTGGATGTTGTTGAGGTGGAAGCTGCTAGTTAAAAGCAAGATAAAATTGTTCTTGTTGAAACTGTTGATGTTGCAATTCATTTTGTATTCATTGTACATTTGATTTTTCAATTGCTGCTTGTATGAGTTGTTGTGTTTTTCTTCTTGCTCAATCATCCATTGTACTATGAATCGACCAGTACTATGATAAGAAGAAGACTTAGTCTGAATATATCTTGATGGACCCTTTACAAATATTGATGAAAAACTATCGTTGTCCAACACACGTCCTTTGCACTTGTAACTGATAAACATATTTTGATAGGATTTTAAGAGAGTATTTATCCTTTATTTTATCTTATTTTATAGTTTTGGTATCAACTTCTTCTTATTTATTTATTTATTTATGATATTTGAGATGATAAAATAAGTCAAATTGGTCAAATCTACTATGTTTTTAGTGAAAAAAACTTATCAAGTTTAATATTCCAATTAATGAGTACAAGAAGGAAGTTTGTTGCACACTTCAAATGTTGAATTTTATTGTAACAAAATGGATTGAAAGAAAGGGGGAGGATTGTTACCCAAGAAGGAGAAGATTATTGCAAATAATTAGGATCGTCTTGCTATTATATGGAGGATAAATGAGAAACAGAAGAGGAGCCACACAAGAAAGAGAATCGAAGAAGCAAAAAAATTAGAGAAAGAGAAAATAAGGAGAAACAACTTCGAAACTTATGAGTGCTTGGAGCTGGAGTAAATTGTCTCAATTTTTGGAGCAAAAAAATAACACTCTTTGAGGGTTTTATTTATTTTTCCTTTAATTGATGAACACTTTTATTGTTTACTTTATTTTCTATATGTCAATAAGTAACTAAGCTTTCTTCTAGGGTCTTTGTTGAATCTTGTGATTAAGATACCTTTGTACTATATCTTAGTTTTAAATTCTAGTTTTATTTTTCATTTTGTTGTTTATCTCAATTAAATTATTTTATTGCTTTATTTACATGTTTTGGATAACCAGCCTTTGCATGTCTTAATCAATCAATTGACTAGTGATCAATTACAATTAATTGGTAGATCTTTCAATCATTCAACCTCTTGATCCTTTATGTTTTGTCTTAATTATATTTTTTGTATGAGAAATTAAATAATTAATTTAGGGAAAAGAATATTAGATTGAATGACGAATCCTTGTTAATAATTTTAAAGTGGGATTGATAATTGAGATAATAGATAGAAATTTGTATAAAACTAGGACTTGAGGTATTGATATTACAAGTGAAACCATGACCTAGGTTTACTTTCCAATAATTCAATGAATTGCTCTTTGGTGAAGTTCCCCTGTTGAGTAAGGCTTCGCTTGCTTCTACACTTGTCTGCCACATGACCTTCTTTCCCACACCTAAAGTAGAGAAAAAGGCGGAAGGATAAGGTCATTTCTAGGAGGTGGTTGATGCCTAATAATTGAGATATTTGGTGGATTCCCATTCTTGTTGATGTTCTTTATAGTGCGATTCTGATTTTTTAGTTGTTTTTCGTTGGATTTCTTTTTCTTGTTATTTGTAACAAGAAAAGCTTCATCTTTCTGGTATTGCTTATGGGATTTTTTCTCAATTATTAAGTGGGTTATCATACTTTCTAGAAAGAATGTTTTGCCTTATGCCTCATAGAAATATTAAAATCTTTCCAAGTAGGGGAAAATTTATCAATAATAACAACAGTTTGAAAATGTTCATTAAGGACATACCTTTAGAGATGATTATGTGAGCAATTTTTTGGATTTCATGGGCCGGAGCTTCCACTGATCTGTCATCTGTCATTTGATATTTGAGGTAGCGACTAACAACATACTTTTTGGCTCCAACTTCCTCAATATTATATTTCTTCTTTAAAGCATCTCAAACATGTTCAATAGTATTGTTGGAACTGTAATAATCATACAGATCATCAACAAGTCCATTATGAATATAATTCTTATGTAAGTAATCATTATGTTCCCATTAGGTTAATTCAGCAGCTTCTTTATCATTTTTTGTTTGTTCACGAGTTTTTGGACCAACAGGAATGTCATCCTTTAGAACGTTGACAACCTTTTTCATGGTTTAGAAAAATAACATCTTTCATTTCGATCGTTTGAAATGACATCCCTCAAATCGTAACAATTTGTGGAAATCATAAGCGAATAACCTATCCCAGTAATTTCGCGGTAAACATGACAAAAGGAAACCTCTAAAAAATTTTATTTTAGTTTGTAAAACTATTTTGAAAAATCAATTTATGCCATTGAATATATTATTAGATTGAGTCGCAAACTAGGTCACCCTCTATAAGATGTTTTGTGGCACTGTCCATATTCTGCAAGGCATACTATCAACTACGAAGTCCACAACAAAAGTACGAAAATAGCTAGGGTTTGAAAAGGAAAACTAATGCGCAAATTAGGGGAAGGAACTGACCATATCAGATTTGAATGATGACTTGGTGGAGGACATACATGTTTACAACGTATCAATGAGAGACAAATGCACGCATTTATTTAAAAAATAGTTTTTTGAAACTTTTTCGAATACTAAAAAATAATACACCACTTAATCCAAGCCTAGGCTCAACCCGAACTGAGCCAGAATGTGGCGGCGACATGCCCATGTGTTCTTACCCCTTCACAAAATTGGGGTACCCCTTGAGACACATTGATATAGTTTCAACAAGTGTACTAAATCATTGCAAGTAATAATAAAATAGTAGTAACGAGTGTCAAACTCAAGCATTGTGTTTTACTATTGAATTATGTTTGGTTACTAAAACTGAACAAAAAGTTTTCAAATTGATTAAAGTAATATTTAAAACTAACAACGGTAATAAAATTGATCATTTATAATTAGAAAATGTCAGGGATGATTTTCACTTTGAAATCAACCTTAGTGTCTAATTTGATCTTAATTACTTAATTCTTTAATTGAATTCTTACCAAGTTCTCTTCGAATCCAATCTCTTATTATTATCATTGTCATTTCCAACACATATGGAGTAACCTTTTACCACCAAGTCTCACATATTTGTATGATTGAAAACCCTTTACCACACCAGCACCACATATAGCTCCGAAGAATAGGCCAAATATCATTACTAAGATTTAATTTAAAAGAAAACATTTGGATTTTTCACAATCATTGTAAATATTTGATGAATAGATTTTGAGATATGATCATTATATATTTAATAAAGCTCTCAAGGAAGAAAGTAAGCAGGACCATTTAAGCTAAGAAATGAAGAAAATAGGGTTGAGGAAAATTGTTAAGCAAGCAGAACTTTGGCTTAGCGAATGCAAGACAGAAACCCATAGAGTTTTGCAACATCAATTTTTCTTAGTGACTCAAGGCGGTTTAAAACACTTGTGTACAACTATCAATTGCTTCATGGTGAAGAAACATCAACTCGCTGAATGAAATGCAATTTTGCTTAACGAAATTACACTTATCCTGTCACTATATATAGAACTTAGCATTGTCAATTTGAAGGATATGGAATTGGAGGGAGATTTGCAAAACTCAAAGTGATCAGAGTTCATTAAAGCTGGAGTAAGGGTTAGAGGAATCAACCATTGATGCTATTTCATATCATTTCTTCTCATTTTTGTAAAGCTACTATGACAATAAGTAACTAAATTCTCTATTTCTTGGGATTAGATGTAATCAACACACTCTTTTTGTATCTCTTTTGATCTAAGTTGTATATATTCACAGTTTTTTGAGTTAACTATAATGGAACTTACTATCTCTTCTAAGATTAAAATCATAATAATAAATTTACATGGGTTTATATTTACATATTTATTTAGCCTTTTTCGGTTTTTGCTCGCCACTATTACAAAGAAGGAGAAATGAGCATGTTAAGTTGTTTGGATTCGTTGTTGCCGTCAAGATTGTGTTTGGATTCGTTGCTCGCCACTATTAATATTGTATTTCTCTTTGAATATTTAAGTTTGATTTGACAATCTATGTTGTTCTCCATTTATAATCATTGAAAAACGTCATCTTGAGTACATTTTCAAACGCTAAATCAGAAATTCATTGATGATTGTCAACTCTGGAATGTGACATGATTAACACTTATGTATTAAATGCTTAAAAGTTAATATTTGATACAATTAAATTTTCATATATTTTTAGCTTAATGAAAAAAAAATCCGATTTTTCACAATTTATATATGTCATAATATTATTTTGTAACTGACTACACAAATATATATATATATATATATATGGTAAAATTTTATTAGATGTCTACGCGTGAATGATTTAAATATTTTGTTGTTCATCTCTTATTTGACATTATCACCATAATATATATAAAGAAAGAGAGAGAAAGTTTAATTATTTCCTCAAAAGCAATTAATACAATTAATTAGGTCAACCAATTTCTGATTTATGAGGTGCTATATGCACGTAGTAATATACATTATTTTTCCTTGCAAGTTTCCATGCATGAATTCACAATTCCATTAATGCAAATTCCATTAATGCTATATGCATCTGAAAAAATAAAATACCAATATGTAAGAAACATCATGATTTAAGTCAACTATATTAATTTATAATATTAGATTGATAATCATATCAATATATAAAATACAAGAGAGAAAGTATAAACATACCAATACACATAATGTTGGACTTCGATTAAGCACAATTTGCAGTACAATCATATTCTCTTTGTGATGACTTATTTTGACAATTTACTCTACAAGTAGTAAGACAAGATGCAAATGATATAGAATTTCCTACGTCACTTGCACATTTCAAACT
The DNA here is from genome assembly GCA_037974835.1 of Cicer judaicum. Taxonomy (NCBI): domain Eukaryota; kingdom Viridiplantae; phylum Streptophyta; class Magnoliopsida; order Fabales; family Fabaceae; genus Cicer; species Cicer judaicum. Next base: position 10,248,823 of record JBBPBS010000207.1, on the reverse strand, counting down.
ACACTTGCCAAGACAAAACAATACACCGATTCTACTATCTTCATTTTCACGTGGAGGTGCTGTTAGTGAAGAGGTTTCATCGGCAAGAACAACAATAAACATATTCACTACCATAATTAAGACCATAATCATAACAACATTTTTCATCTCACTCTTTGACATTTTTCTTGTTTATCTTATTAATATTGTATATCTCTTTGTATATTTAAGTTTGATTTGACAATCTATGTTGTTATCCATTTATAATAATTGAAAAACGTCATGTTGAGTATATTTTCAAACCCTAAATCAGAAATTCATTGATGATTGTCAATTTCGGAATGTGACATGATTAACACTTATGTATTAAAAGCTTAAAAGTTAATATTCGGTACAATTAAATTTTCATATATTTTTAGCTTAATGGAAAAAAAAAATTATATTTTTCACAATTTATATATGTCATAATATTATTATGTAACCGACTACACAAATATATATATAAGGTAAAATTTTATTAGATGTCTAAGTGTAAATATTTTACAATGACACTACGAGAGATCCAAAGAAATAATAGTTTGAGATTTGATATATTGACTATTTGACAAAGATATCAAATATTCAGTGTTTACTTTGTTGTGAAAATTTCTTAGATGGTCACTCCACTAAAATATTAGTCTCTAAATACAACCACTTAAAATTTGACAAATAATAAAAAAAAACTAGAATGTGTCCTGCGGGTTGGTCATGATATATATAAATTTTAATATATTATTTTTAAGGTGAATAAGATTTTAAATTTCAAAAATAATATAACTTATTAATTTTGTGAGCAGAGTATTTTTTTTCAAATGAGTTTATTTGAATAATTATTATATATAGATTTATAAACACACATTTAAGAATATGTAGAATATTTTGAAAAACGTAATTGCAACTAATTCATATATCATGTTTTATTCATTGAATTATTATGTTAAAAGTTTAGTTATATTTTAATAACTTAGTAGAATTTCAAACTGTTAAAAAAATATTTAAAAGTTTGAATAACCGATTTATAATTTAATGTGTTATATTAAATTTCACTCATTAATGATTTTGAATAAATAGAAAAATAGAATATTACGCACAAAAAGTATATATGCATTAAATTATAGTAATATGTATAGTTAATATTATATTAATCACTAATGGTCTATATGAGGAACCAAAAAATTTCTTGAAATTATAATGTTAATTAACAATCTGTTAAAATTTACATATCTCCAATTACTATATTATTTTGAAGAAATACTAATTGCTAAACATTCACCACTAAATTAAATGTTCAGCAAAATAATAAATCATTCTCTCAAATGTGTGGTTATGATGCATAAACCAAAAATATTAATTTTTCAAATAAATCCATAATGAAAACCATCCCACAAACAAAGCCCATAAATTTAGTTTAGTATTAAAAATATTAAACGTGCTCATTTATAACTTGTGTTATTCGTGTAATTATATTTTTAAATTGATTGAGCAAGAAATTTATCTAAGTTGACCCATTCAAATTAAGATACGAAATATACTATTAAAAATGGTAAGACAAAATGAGTGTTGTGTTAATGATATTAAAAATGGTTGCTGCTAACATTTTAATTTAACTCTAGTTGCTTACTTAACTGAAAAACAATATAAGAAAAAGTGGAGCAACAAATGTAAATTTAATTTCAAATTATTGTTAGATATATATGCATATAATTTTGTTTCAAGTACAACTCTTCGTTATCTGATTCTTCACGTTGATTTTCCCATTTGCTTTTCTCTTTTTATTCAGTGGCTAACAGAGCCTTAGAGTTCATCTTCTTTCCTTGGTATTTTAGGTATTTTAAGGCCTTGGAGTTCATCTTCTAACCTGTAATAACCTTATATATTTTGTTCTTGAAGATTTTGATTGTGATGTCATCCTGTGATATTGTGCAAATTTAATTACTACAATTCGTTATTTGTGTTTGACTAGCTTGACCTTGCGTTTGAGAAATGGCGGTTATTCTACTATTTTTACTCTTTGATTATTAGGGATATAAAACAATAAAGTGCCAATTATTTTGTTATTGAAGCTTAAGATATTTTTTTTGTTCCATCCTTTTTGCTTCACTTGTTAATTTAACTCCCAGATAAGACATGATTTGGTCAAAATAAAATGTTCAAAGTTGAAAGAAAACCGTAATGAAACGTATATTTAGTGTGAGTTATTGATTGAAACCATAAGCATCCCAAAAAACTTAAGTGTGTACCATATCTACTTGATGAGATGAATGAGAAGGATAAACAATTGTCAACCTTTGCATAAGTATTGTAAATATTAAAAGCATACACTAATGCTGTTTAAATGTAAAAGCGATAAATAGACGTAAATAAGTAAATATAATTTCAAATGCGTTGATAATTGAGATAAAATTCAATCAAGTGAGTTGCATTCGGCCTGGTTTTCAATTCAAAATTTTGTTGAACAAGAAGAAATAAATTATTTCCATAAAGTTAACATTAAATCAAGTGTCAATGCAAATCACCAAATATCTGGCATGTGAATTTCAGACAATTGCAAATTTGGTTAAATGAAAAGTGATCAAAACATAGTCATTGTTGCGTAGAGATTAAGGATGATATAAGATTACTATCAAAGCACAGAGACAGCGTGAATGATTTCAATATTTTGTTGTTCATCTCTTATTTGAAATTATCACCATAAAAAGTGGCTCAAAATGGAGAATAAGGATGTTCAAATAACGTTACCATATATATAATATATAGAAAGAGAGAGAGAGAAAGTTTAATTATTTCCTCAAACCCAATTAATACAATTAATTAGGTCAACCAATTTCTGATTTATGTAGTGCTACATTCACGTAGTAATATACATTATTTTTCGTTGCAAGTTTCCAAGCATGAATTCACGATTCTATTAATGCTATATGCATCTGAAAAAATAAAATACCAATATGTAAGAAATATCATAATTTAAGTCAACTATATTAATTTATAATATTAGATTGATAATCATATCAATATATAAAATAAAAGAGAGAAAGTATAAACATACCAATACAAATAATGTTGGACTTCGATTAAGCACAATTTGCAGTACAATCATATTCTCTTGGTGATGACTTATTTTGACAATTTACTCTACAAGTAGTAAGACAAGAGGCAAATGATGTAGGATTTCCTACGTCACTTGCACATTTCAAACCACACTTGCCAAGACAAAGCAATACACCGATTCTACTATCTTCATTTTCACGTGGAGGTGCTGTTAGTGAAGAGGTTTCATCGGCAAGAGCAACAATAAACATATTCACTGCCATAATTAAGACCATAATCATAACAACATTTTTCATCTCACTCTTTGACATTTTTCTTGTTTATCTTATTAATATTGTATATCTCTTTGTATATTTAAGTTTGATTTGACAATCTATGTTGTTATCTATTTATAATAATTGAAAAACGTCATGTTAAGTATATTTTGAAAACCTAAATCAGAAATTCATTGATGATTATCAATTTTGGAATGTGACATGATTAACACTTATGTATTAAAAGCTTAAAAGTTAATATTCGATACAATTAAATTTTCATATATTTTTAGCTTAATGAAAAAAAAAATCAGATTTTTCACAATTTATATATGTCATAATATTATTATGTAACTGACTAGACAAATATATATATAAGGTAAAATTTTATTAGATATCTAAGTGTAAATATTTTACAATGACAATACAAGAGATCCAAAGAAATAATAGTTTGAGATTTGATATATTGACTATTTGACAAAGATATTAAATATTCAGTTTTTACTTTGTTGTGAAAATTTCTTAGATGGTCACTACCTAAAACATTAGTCTCTAACTACAACCACTTAAAATTTGACAAATAATAAAAAAAAAAAAATAAAAAAAAAAAAACTAGAATGTGTCCCGCGGGTTGCTCATGATATATATATTGCTCATGATATATATATAGACTTTAATATATTATTATAATTAAGGTGAATAAGATTTTAAATTTCAAAAATAATATAACTTATTGATTTTGTTTGTAGAGTATTTTTTCCAAATGAGTTTATTTGAGTAATTATTATATATAGATTTATAAACACACATTTAAGAATATGTAGAATATTTTCAAAAACGTAATTGAAACTAATTCATATATCATGTTTTACTCATTGAATTATTATGTTAAAATTTTAGTTATATTGTAATAACTTAGTAGAATTTCAAACTGTTAAAAAAATATTTAAAAGTTTGAATAACCGATTTATAATTTAATGTGTTATATTAAATTTCACTCATTAATGATTTTGAATAAATAGAAAAATAGAATATTATACACAAAAAATATATATGCATTAAATTATAGTAATAAGTATAACGTTAATATTATATTAATCATTAATGGTCTATATGAGGAACCAAATAATTTGTTAAAATTATAATGTTAATTAACTATATGTTAAAATTTACATATTTCCAATTACTATATTATTTTGAAGAAATACTAATTGCTAAACATTCACCACTAACTCAAATGTTCAGAAAAATAATAAATCATTCTCTCAAATGTGTGGTTATGATGCATAAAACAAAAATATTAATTTTTCAAATAAATCCATAATGAAAACCATCTTACAAACAAAGCCCATAAATTTAGTTTAGTATTAAAAATACTAAAAGTGCTCATTTATAACTTGTGTTGTCGTGTAATTATATTTTTAAAATGATTGAGCAAAAAATTTATCTAAGTTAACGCATTCAAATGAAGATACGAAATATACTATTAAAAATGGTAAGACAAAATGAATGTTGTGTTAATCATATTAAAAATGGTTGCTGCTAACATTTTAAATTAACTCTAGTTGCTTACTTTACTGAAAAACAATATAAGAAAAAGTGGAGCAACAAATGTAAATTTAATTTCAAATTATTGTTAGATAATTATGCATGTAATTTTGTATCAAGTACAAATCTTCATTATCTGATTCTTCACGATGATTTTTCCATTTGCTTTTCTCTTTTTATGCAGTGGCTAACAGAGCTTTAGAGTTCATCTTCTTTCCTTGGTATTTTAGGTATTTTAAGGCCTTAGAGTTCATCTTCTAACCTGTAATAACCTTATATATTTTGTTCTTGAAGATTTTGATTGTTATGTCATCCTGTGATATTGTGCAAATTTAATTACTACCATTCGTTATTTGTGTTTGACTAGCTTGGCCTTGTGTTTTTTGAAATGACTGTTATTCTACTATTTTTACTCTTTAATTATTAGGGATATAAAACAATAAAGTGCCAATTATTTGGTTATTGAAGCTTAAGCTCTTTTTTTTGTGCCGTCCTTTTTGCTTCACTTGTTAATTTAACTCCCAGATAAAACATGATTTGGTCAAAATAAAATGTTCAAAGTTGAAAGAAAACCCTAATGAAACGTATATTTAGTGGCAGTTATTGATTGAAACCATAAGCCTCCCAAAAAACTTAAGTGTGTACCAAATCTACTTGATGAGATGAATGAGAAGGATAAACAATTGTCAACCTTTGCATAAGTATTGTAAATATTAAAAGCATACACTAATGCTGCTTAAATGTAAAAGCAATAAATAGACGTAAATAATTAAATATAATTTCAAATGCGTTGATAATTGAGATAATATTCAATCAAGTGAGTTGCATTCGGCTTGGTTTTCATTTCAAAATTTTGTTGAACAAGAAGAAATAAATTATTTCCATAAAGTTAACATTAAATCAAGTGTCAATACAAATCACCAAATATCTGGCATGTGTATTTCTGACAATTACAAATTTGGTTAAATGAAAAGTGATCAAAACATAGTCATTGGAATGTAGAGATTGAGGATGATATAAGATTACTATCAAAGCACAGAGACAACGTGAATGATTTCAATATTTTGTTGTTCATCTCTTATTTGACATTATCACCATAAAAAGTGGCTCAAGATTGAGAAGAAGGGTGTTCAAATAAAGAGAAAGTTTAATTATTTCCTCAAAAGCAATTAATACAATTAATTAGGTCAACTAATTTCTGATTTATGTAGTGCTACCTGCACGTAGTAATATACATTATTTTTCCTTGCAAGTTTCCAAGCATGAATTCACGATTCCATTAATGCTATATGCATCTGAAAAAATAAAATACCAATACAAATAATGTTGGACTTCGATTAAGCACAATTTGCAGTACAATCATATTCTCTTTGTGATGACTTATTTTGACAATTTAATCTACAAGTAGTAAGACAAGATGCAAATGATATAGGATTTCCTACGTCACTTGCACATTTCAAAACACAATTGCCAAGACAAAGCAATACACCGATTCTACTATCTTCATTTTCACGTGTAGGTGCTGTTAGTGAAGAGGTTTCATCGGCAAGAGCAACAATAAACATATTCACTGCCATAATTAAGACCATAATCATAACAACATTTTTCATCTCACTCTTTGACATTTTTCTTGTTTATCTTATTAATATTGTATATCTCTTTGTATATTTAAGTTTGATTTGACAATCTATGTTGTTATCCATTTATAATAATTGAAAAACGTCATGTTGAGTATATTTTGAAAACCTAAATCAGAAATTCATTGATGATTGTCAATTTTGGAATGTGACATGATTAACACTTATGTATTAAACGCTTAAAAGTTAATATTCGATACAATTAAATTTTCATATATTTTTAGCTTAATGGAAAAAAAAATCAGATTTTTCACGATTTATATATGTCATAATATTATTATGTAACCGACTAGACAAATATATATATATAAGGTAAAATTTTATTAGATATCTAAGTGTAAATATTTTACAATGACAATACAAGAGATCCAAAGAAATAATAGTTTGAGATTTGATATATTGACTATTTGACAAAGTAAAAACTTTGTTGTGAAAATTTCTTAGATGGTCACTACCTAAAACATTAGTCTCTAACTACAAC
>JBBPBS010000207.1:10188455-10231539 GCA_037974835.1 Cicer judaicum | reverse complement strand
AATTTTGATTTTCTTTATTTTTATATATATTTATTATGATTTAGTAATTAACATAAAATATTATTGTTATATTTATTTATTTTATAATTTTGACTATTTTCTAATATGATGATTTTACTATAATATGAATATTTTGAGAAATAAGTATAATTGTAGGGATTATTTTGAATCTGAAAGTTTCAATCATAAGTAATATGTTTTTTGATATAATGATTATTTTAATTACTCTAATTTATAAAATACTAGTAATGTTTGGAAAACTAAATGGTGTTTGGAGGAATATTAAAAAGGAGATTAAATAATTATTAATTTAACAAAATAATAATAGTAAAACATAAATAAAGAGACCAGTGGGTTTGACTCTATGAACCCTGATTGATTGTTAATAAAATTAAACAAAGAAAAGAGAAGGGAGTTGGACGTGCAGTCGTAGAACCAAAGAGTAAACAGAACAACAACCTATCGTTTGACACTGAATTCATTATTTTGACCCGTTTTCCTTCACCGTAAGTCCGATTTCAGTGAAACCAACGCCAAAATGACCGTGTAAAAAGTGGCTATATTATCCACTGATTGGGTTTCTAACTTATGATTTATTGAAGGACAAAAAGTCAATGAAGAAAGGTTGTTTTCTTGTGGAATCGTATTTGTGTGTGAAAGCGTTAAAATAAGGTAAGGGGTGAGAGAGCATTTGAATTCATGAGTATAATGTATTGTGAGATGAACGGGAAAACCGTATTTCCCAACAATTCATCCGGGGCTTGCTACGTATGGCAATAGCCCTTTGAGGGATAAATTAATTAATCTGCAAATATTGAAATTGTGAGATTAAAATATAGAATAGAAATATTTGTAGCGTGTTGATTGATTTAATTTATTTGAATGTGTGATATTGATATTATTGTGATATTGGGTGTCGAATTAAATTTATATATATGTATGATTAGATGAGTTTATGTGATGTGATAAGAAATATGGATGTGTTGTGATAATTTTATGTAATGATGATGATGATGTAAGATTAATAATTCTGTAGGGTGTTGATTGATTTAATTTATTTGAATGTGTGATATTGATATTATTGTGATATTGGGTGTCAAATTAAATTTATATATATGTATGATTATACGAGTTTATGTTATGTGATAACAGATATGGATGTGTTGTGATAATTTTATGTAATGATGATGATGATGTACGATTAATAATTCTGATGTTATAAATTTGTGATAAGTTTGAGTGATAATGTTTGATTGATGACAGTGATGCTATAAATTTGTGATGAGTTTATATGATGATGATAATAGTGATGTTCAAAACCGTGATGAGAATATTGAATTAACCCCATAGTGGATGAAATAATGGTGATTTCAATTTGTGTTTGAGATGACGGTTTTAATGGAATATCATATACCAACGAGGAGAGAAAATAAATATTGTGAATTAGTGAAGTGGATATCATTTGGTCACCATATAGGTAGGGCCTGACAAGCCTAGTCATTCCAGGGAAGTACAACTGAATGAGCCTGATCGTGGCGGTCTGCTGTTGAGCCTTAAGGCAAGGTTGTTAGACCTTGGAGGTTTTCGGGTGGGGAATTCTTAGGTGACTTGGAGGTAGCACTCCAAATGTCGAGAGCTACCACGCAACACACGTTTACCTCGACTGTCACGTATATGTGTCTCGGGTTGAGTTAAGGGGATCTATGAGGACAAGGCCAATTTGAATTGTCCGTCCACTGGGATGGTGGCATAGTATCAAGCCTCCTAATCAAGTACTTCAGCGTTAGAATGGTACCATATTGTGAAGTAGAATCTAAGGTCATGCATAGCATTGCATTTTATTGTAATTGTTTTGTTGTTATTAATATGTATCGTGTGTGGTGATAATTTCTCATAGACAATTTGATGTTACAGTGAAATCTATTGATGTTCCTTGAGTGATTTTGACCTTTAAATGTGATATTTTCTTGATGAAATATTTGTTTAATTATACGGTTCTATTATGATTGTTGACGTGTTCTTCTTACTTGTATTATACTGCCATCATGATTTCTAAATTCACCTCCTTCGTTGTTTGTGTTTGACTGGTTGGGCCATGCATTTGCGAATTCGCAGTTATTACAGTTTAATGAGTCTTGAAGTTCAAGTTTGGGAGGAACCCCGCTCTGATAGGTGATACAGGGAATAAGGGTTTTAATTTGTATTTTACTTATTTAAATCAAGTAATTATATCAAAATAAAGCTTATCGAGATTGCACTATATTAATGGATAAAATAAATTTAAAGTGTTTTTATTTTTGAGAAATGTGATATCCTAAATTAAATATAAATTTTTTATTTCTTGGAAATATACTTTTATTTATCTACTGCAAATTTGATAGGAATATGATATAAATTATTATATATATTATTTTGGGATTTAGGGTGTCACATTAGTGGTATCAGAGCAGGTCTGTCCAATCAGACCGAGTGAGTCGAATGTCGATTTTGTGTTACAAATGTTAGTCGTGTCAATTGTGTTTTCTTGTGTATTAATTATTTTCATTATGATGTTTTCCCGTTATATAATTGTGTTAAGGGTTATATGCTTTTGTATTATTATACATATTTTCGAGATTACTAATTAACTGTTTATTATTTGCTTACTCTGATTGTGTTATGGATCCTAAATTCCTACCTAAGTGAGTAAATAAACCATGAAATTACTTGTTAAAATTTGAGTTAATTTTAATTGTTGACAAGATTATGTTAGTACTTGTTGCTTATTGCCTTGTCTACCGAACTATGATTTTTCCTCTCTTGTTTTATATGAATAGTTGGAAGTAATAATTTTGGTTGACCAGCTATATGTTTCAAGTTATTAATCTCATTCACGTAATCTTAGTTATCAAATGTCATACCACACTAGTTAGTTGCTTTAAAGTTTGACTTTCACACTTAATCAATTTAAAATATTTAGTTTTGATATGTATTTGCTTAAAGTGTTTGATCTAAGAACTAATTGATTGAAACATTGATTTCCGTATGTATTATATGTTTAAAACTTCATGTATTGACTTTTACTAGGTACAAATTATTATTATTCTGTTGAAACTCAATTTAGAGAAAAAAAGATGTTTCGTTCTAAACTTTGAGTTAGATAGGAAATATGTCTTTTACGTTTAATGTTTTAATTTTGACTAAAAATTTATTATTTTTATTTTATGTTGGCTTGTGTTAAAAAAATCGATTTTAAATCGTGAATGTTAACTTTAAATCACTTAAAAGTGTTGATGGTTGTAAAGTGCTAAATATCTTTAGGTTATATTTTTTCCTTAAACTAAAATGATATAACAATTATTGATTTTAATCATATAATTCAATTTACATAGATGTATAATATATATATATATATATATATATATATATATATATTTAGAACATATAGATTAGAGTATATATTATAAATAGTCAATAATTGATTGTCCTTAAGTTCTAGTTCAATTGGAAAATGACGATATTGTTAGGTTGTATGTCTTTTCTCGGGTACGCAGTTGTGTGAGTTAACTACAATGGAACTTACCATCTCTTCAAAGATTAAAATAATAATAATTGATTTACATCGATTTATATTTGCATATTTGTTTAGCCTTATCGGTTTTTGCTCACAAATATTACAAAGAAGGAGAAGTGATAATATTTAGATGTTTGGATTTGTTGTTGCCGTAGAGATTGTTATGATTGGTTAAAGCTCCAATTGAGGTAAGGGGGTGAGATAATGTTTGATTTAATGAGTATAATATATAAGGTGAGATTATTTGGAATGCAGTAATTCTCATATATATACTTGGGGCTTATCACGTATAGTTGAGCATTATTGATTAGTAATTAATTGAAAATATATGACTGGTAACAGTGAGGACTAAAATATGCTTTATATATTTATATAATTGTTGTGTATGGATGATGTGCATTTGAGTGTTCTTGTTTTCTTTAATGAAATTACGACTATACTTACTACTTGTTTGATTTTCTCAGGTTATAATTGATAGAACTTGACTGTTCACTGTGATTGGTGTTTACGAAATGTTGAGACATGATTAAGATTGATTAATATGTATATAATGATGTAAATTCTGATGAATATTATGGAATGAAAAATATATACAAACATGTAAATTTTGGTGTATTTTGTGAATTTATACTGAGAGTTATCGAGTTCTGATCATCAATTTAAAATGAGTTAGATGTTGGGGATTTTTGAAGTAGAGATTATTTGGTCAACATATTCGGAGGGTCTTATAAGCCCCACGATTTCGGGAAAGTACATTTAAATGAGCTTGACCATGGAGGGATACGGTCTAACATTAAGGTAAGATTGATAAATCTTGGGGGTATCTCTAGTGGGGAATTCCTAAGTGGATTATTCCAAAAGGTCGAGAGATATAGTGCAACACAAGAGTACCCTTACCATCACGTTTATATATCTTGGTTGAGTTGAAAGCATCTATGAGGACATGGCGATTCGTGAACTATTTGTCCACTTGTGTGGTAGCATAGTGTCAAGCTTCTGAACCAAATAAAAAGTAGAATGCTACCAAATGATGAAGAAGTATAAAGTATAGGACATGCAAAACATTGTGTATGTGTGTCTGTTTCATTGTGATTGTGTTGGGTTAACTTTTGGTAGTTTGTTCTTTAAGATTTTGAATATTATGTCATCCTATGATATTTTGCTTATTTAATTACTTCCATCCGTTATTTGTGTTTGACTAACTTGGCCTTGCCTTTGCGAAATTGCGATTATTACAGGTTACGTACAGATTCTTTAAGTTTAAGTTTGGGAGAAGTTCGCTTTGATATGTGATACTCAAAATAAGATTTATAAATTCTATTTTACTCATTTTATTAGATAAACTTAATTGGTAGTATTAACTTTTGGAATTAAATCAAGAAATTATAGTTAAATCTTGAGATTTCACCATTTTATTCAAGAAATTTAGTTTGAAATGTTTGATATGTACTTTGAGAAATGTGATATCCTAAATTAGTTTCAAAAGTTTTATTAAATTGGTAAAAGTTTTATTCATCCATTGTGAATTATTTTCTAAAAAATATAGTAAAATTATTATATATATTATTTTGGGGTTTAGGATGTCACATGGGCAACTTGGTCCACTCTTGAAAATCCTAATTGTTGTTTGCCCCTCTATCTCTATTCAATGAACAATTTATCACGTATTTTTTTACTTGATTGTTGTTTCATTAGGTCTCATGTTTGCTCTTCTACTATTTTTACTCTTTGATTATTAGGGATATAAAACCATGTAGTGCCAATTATTTTGTTATTGAAGCTTAAGCTCTTTTTTGTGTGTCATCCTTTTTGCTTCCCTTGTTAATAAACTCTCAGAGAAAACATGATTTGGCCAAACAAAACTTTCAAAGTGGAAAGACAAATTTAATGAAACGCATATTTCGTGTCAATTATTAATTGAAACCATAAGTGTAAGACCCATAGTTATAATTCTAGTTTTATGTATTTTAGTATATTTTTGTATTGAACTCTAAGACTTTTTAGCCAAGTTATTGATATTTTGTGAGTTTAATGTACAAAAATATCTTTTCATGCCCCGATTAAAATTATTCGTCGATAAATAAATTAGATTAAGTACGGTGAATCTATTGTCGAAGAATAATTTATTTAAGTTACGAAGAATTTATTTCTGGACAGTTTTGTTAAAAATATTCGCGAACCCATTCTCGTTCTTCCTCCTTCTTCATTTTCGTTTGCTTCCTTTTGCTTCATGAAAATAAACCCAAGGCATGGTGGGTAAGAAAACAAGGATTTCTCAGCTTCATTCTTCTTCTCGGATTCGAAAACGGTGTTGGTGATTTCAAAACCGTCGAAAACCAAAGAGGAAACACAACAATAACCCTATCGTTTGACACCGGTGATCGATAACTGTTCCAGAAAACTTTCTCTCTTTTCGCCTAAATTTTAGTATGTTATTTCATTCATTTAACTCATCAATTAAACATAATTTTCTAGATTTTTAACAACCCCAATTTCTCTCTAAAATACCTGACTCATTCATTTGTAGAATTCGTTATTTTGCACCGTTCTCCTTCATCGTACGTCAGATTTGAGTGAAACAAACGCCAAAATGACCATGTGAAAAGTGGCTATATTATCCACTAAATCGATTTCTGATTTATGGTAATTTTCCTTGAACGAATTTCGAATTTAGTTTTTAGAGTATCTTCTCATAATTTATTTTTAACATTTACCCATAAATTGTCGAGTTAGATCGATTGAAAGACAAAGAGTCAATAAACAAAGGTTGTTTGCTCATGGAATCGTATTCGTGTGAAAGCATGAAAATAAGGTAAGGGGTGAGAGAGCGTTTGAATTCATGAGTATAATATAATTTGGGGCTCGCTATGTATGGTAGTTGCCCTTTGAGTGATAAATTGATTAATGTAAAAATATGGGAATTGTGAGATTAAAATATGGAATAGAAATATTTAAAAGGTGTTGATTGATTTAACTTCGTTAAATTTGTGGTATTAGATATTATTGTGATGTTTGATTTATTTTTTAAAATGTGTGATATTTGATATTATTGTGATACTAGATGTTGAATGAATTTGATGTATATGTTTAATTAGACGTGTTTATGTGATGTGATAACAAAAAGTGAATTTATTTTCATAAGTTTATGTGATTATGATGATGTATAATTAATTATAATGATGTTATAAATTTGTGATAAGCCTATGTGATGATGTATACTTGATGAGAGTGATGCTATAAATTTTGATGAATTTATGTGATGAGATATTTTTAATGATATTGATGTTGTGAATTTGTGATGAGAATATTAAAGTAACCCCATAGTTGGTGAAATAATTGTGATTTCAATTTGTGTTTGAGATGACGGTCTTAACGGAGTATCATAGGCCAACGAGGGGAGAAAATAAATATTGAGAAATCATGAAGTGAAGATTATTTTATCATCATATAGGTAGGGTCTGACAAGTCTAGTGATTCTGGGGAAGTACAACTGAATGAGCCTGATCGTGGTGGTCTGTTGTCGAGCCTTAAGGCAAGATTGTTAGACCTTGGAGGTATTCGAGTAGGGAATTCCTAGGTGACTTGGAGGTAGCACTCCAAATGTCGAGAGTTATCACGCAACACACGTTTACCTCGACTGTCACATATATATGTCTCAGGTTGAGTTGAGGGGATCTATGAGGACAGGGCCAATTTGAATTGTCCGTCCACTGGGATGCTGGCATAGTATCAAGCCTCCTAACCAAGTACTTCAGAGTTAGAATGGTACCACATTGTGAAGTAGAGTCTAAGCTCATGCATATCATTGCATTTTATTGTAATTGTTTTGTTGTTATTAATATGTATCGTGTGTGGTGATAATTTCTCTTAGACAGTTTGATGTTACAGTGAAATCTATTGATTTTCCTTGAGTGATTTTGATCTTTGAATGTGATATTTTCTTGATGGAGTATTTGTGTAATGATACGGTCCTATTATGATTGTTTGTGTGTTCTTCTTACTTGTATTATATTGCCATCATGATTTTGAAACTCACCTCCTTCGTTGTTTGTGTTTGACTGGTTGGGCCCTGCGTTTGCGAAATCGCAGTTATTACAGGTTAATGAGTCTTGAAGTTCAAGTTTGGGAGGAACCCAACTCTGGTAGGTGATACCAGGAATAAGGGTTTTAATGTGTATTATACTTATTTAATTTGAATTGAATTTTTGTATGAAAACCTTTGAAGTACTATTAAGTTTTTAGAATTAAATCAAGTAATTATACTTAAATCAAACTTATCGAGATTGCACTATATTTATGGATAAAATAAGTTTAAAGTGTTTTTATTTTTATTTTTGAGAAACGTGATATCTTAAATTAAATATAAAGTTTTTATTTTTTTTGAAATATATTTTTATTTATCCGCTGCATATTTTATAGGAATATGATATAAATTATATATATATATATTATTTTAGGAATATGATATAAATTATTATATATATATTATTTTGAGATTTAGGGTGTCAAACGTTTTGCGAAGAGATTGAAGGAAAAGTTGCTCACTTCCACGCTACGGTACAAGTGAACTAACTTTGGAAGCGACATCGCGAGCTGAGATTTTATCTGAATTCATGGGGCAGTGCCTTTGTACAGGTGTCTGCCGAGAATACCCCAGGGGTATGAGCTATGTCTGATAGTCTTCATAGCCGCTGTGTATTTTTATGTTTGAATACTTTTGATTTTGATTTCAAAAACTATTCTGCTGCTTGTAAATATTTGTTGACTTTGTCATTATGTTACGACTTAAATATTTATCCAAAAGTATTTCCTTCTTTATTTCTTTGTTTTTATGAAATTGTTTTGGAAACAAAATACACTCGCGCTGTTAAAAATCGGACTTATACAATAAGCCTCCTAAAAAACCTAAGTGTGTACCATATCTACTTGCATTTGGTTTGGTTTTCATTTCAAAATTTTGTTAAATAAGAAGAAATCAATTATTTCCATAATGTTAAGTTTAAATCAAGTGTCAATATAAATCACCAAATATATGGCATGTGAATTTCAAACAATTACAAATTTGTTTAAATGAAAAGTGATCATAACATAGTCATTGTTGTGCAGAGATTGATGATGATATAAGATTACTATCAAAGCATAGAGACAGCATGAAAGGTTTCAATATTTTATTTTTCATCTCTTATTTGACATTATCACCATAAAAAGTGGCTCAAGATTGAGAATAAGGATGTTCAAAGATAGTCGCCATATATGTCGACCTAATGCTAAGACTTGAGAAAGAGTATAAGAGGGAGATAGTCACATGAGTTTTGAGTGGATTAACATAATCTTTTGAGATCAAAACTAATCGGCTTAATTGCAGTTTTGGTCTCCCTATTTTAGCTGAATCGCAAAAGTAGTTCCCCTATTTTGTTTCTCCCCAGTTTTGGTCCCCCAAACAGAATTTTGGTCCAAAATTCGATGAAACTTCATATTTTAAAGCCATACTACACCACTTATGATCATATATTTCAGGTACAATTGTTGCAAATAAGATCTTGAGGCATTGTGTGACTTAAATAAATGCAAAAAAAAAAAATGAAAACTCATGAAGTTTTGGACCAAAACTGGGGGACTATTTTCGCGATTCAGCTAAAATAAGGGGACCAAAACTGCAATTAAGCCAAACTAATTAAATGGAAAAGATATAGCATCAAAGTTTAATTTCACACCTTAGTGTCAGCTAAAATAGGGGGACCAAAACTGCAATTAAGCCACACACACACAAGAGAGAGAAAATTTCATTATTTCCTTAAACGTAATTAATACAATTTGTAGTACAATCATATGCACTTTGTGATAACTTATTTTGACAATTTAATCTACAAGTAGTAAGACAAGCTGCAAATGATATAGGATTTCCTACGTCACTTGAACATTTAAAACCACACTTGCAATACACGATTCTACTATCATCAGCAAGAGCAAAAATAAACATATTCATTGCCATAATTATGACAATAATCCGAACAACATTTTTCATCTCACTCTTTAACATTTTCTTGTTTATCTTATTAATGTTGTATTTCTCTTTGTATATTTAAGTTTGATTTGACAATCTATGTTGTTCTCCATTTATAATCATTGAAAACCTCTTGGGTACATTTTCAAACCCTAAATCATAAATTCATTCTGGAATCTGACATGATTAACACTTATGCATTAAAAGATTAAAAGTTAATATTTGGTACAATTAAATTTTCCTATATTTTTAGCTTAATGGAAAAAAAATCAGATTTTTCACAATTTATATATGTCATAATATTATTTTGTAACCGATTACATAAATATATATATATATATATGGTAAAATTTTATCAGATGTCTAAGTGAAAATATTTTACAATGACACTAAAAGAGATCCAAAGAAATAATAGTTTGAGATTTGATATATTGACTATTTGACAAAGATATCAAATATTCAATTTTACTTTGTTGTGAAAATTTCTTAGATGGTCACTCCACTAAAACATCAGCCTCTAAAATACAACCAATTAAAATTTGACAAATAATAAAAAAAACTAGAATGTATCCCACAGGTTGCTCATGATATATATAGACTTTAATATATTATTATTAAGGTGAATAAAATTTAAAATTTCAAAAATAATATAAATTATTGATTTTGTTTGTAGAGTATTTTTTTCTAAATGAGTTTATTTGAGTAATTATTATATATGGAGTTATAAACACACATTTAAGAATATGTAGAATATTTTTAAAAACGTAATTGCAACTAATTCACATATTATGTTTTACTCATTGAATTATTATGTTAAAATTTAAGTTATATTTTAATAACTTAGTATGATTTCAAACTGTTAAAAAAATATTTAAAAATTTGATCAACTGATTTATAATTTAATGTGTTATATTATATTTCACTCATTAAAGATTTTGAGTAAATAAAAAAATGGAGTATTATAAACAAAAAACATTATATTAATCATTAATGGTCTATATGAGGAACCAAGTAATTTGTCAAAAATTATGATGTTAATTAATAATCTGTTTAAATTTACATCTTTTCAATTACTACATTATTTTAAAGAAATAATAATTGATAAACATTCTTCACAAACTCAAATGTTCAACATAAATCATTCTCTCAAATCTGTGGTTATGATGCATAAAATCAAAAATATTAATTTTTCAAATAAATCCATAGTGAAGACTATTCTACAAACTAACCCATAAATTAAGTTTAGTATTAAAAATATTAGATGTGCTCTTTTATCACTTGTGTTATCGTGTAATTATATTTTTAAATTGATTGAGCAAGAAATTAATCTAAGTTGATCCATTCAAATAAAGATACGGAATATAGTATTAAAAATGGTAAGACAAAATGAGTGTTGTTTTAATGATATTAATAATGGTTGCAACTAACATTTTAATTTAACTCTAACTGCTTATTTAATAGAAAAATAGTATAAGAAAAAGTGGAACAACAAATCTAAATTTATTGTCAAATTATTGTTAGAGAAATATGCATGTAATTTTGTATCAAGTACAACTCTTCATCATCTGATTCTTCACGATGATTTTCCCATTTGCTTTTCTCCAACTATTCATTCGCTAACAGAGCTTTAGAGTTCATCTTCTTTCCTTGAGATTTTAGGGCCAACGACTTTGAATTTCGATTATTAATTTTATACGATTAAATTTAGTAAATTTTTGTTTATATATATAACTAATTACAAATTATGTTTGTTCAATTTTTGTGTTTAATATTTATTTTCGATTTGACAAACTTTGTTCTATCTTAAATGTTTTAATCCGACAAATAAAATAAATTCAACTAATTTAATTAATACAATTGTTCTATACATTTATATCTCTTCTCTGGATATATAGACATGATTTTATACGATTTATTAAAAACAAAATTATGTTAAAAATTAAAAAGAAATATATTTTTCATTAAATTCAAATTTTAGTTTTTTATTTTTAAACTGTGCTTCAATTTTATAACCAAAGGTTTTATTTGTTTCATAAATGTTAATTCTATTTTCATCATAATACACTATTATTTCTGAGTTATGTTTTATTTATAATATTTTATTTTAACGTTCAGTTTTATTTGAATTTTGAAGCTTGTATTCGAATACAAATGTTTGAATTTGGCCACTGACTTGATTTTGTATTCGGCTAAACCAATTTATAGTCGAATACAAATGTGCAGTTTTAGCTACTAACTTAGCACCCGTATTCGAATACAATGTCTCATATTTGAATACAGATGTTCAATTTTATCTACTGACTTAACAATCGTATTCGAATACGTTGTCTCGTAGTCCAATACAGATGTTCAGTTTTAGCTACTGACTTGAGTATGTATTCGACTACAAAATGTTGTATTCGCATACAACATTGATTTTTGTCAAAAACTTGATTTTCAAACATTGTTTATGCATTTTGACACTTTGAAAATTCTTTTGATGCATATGCTGAAATGTGTGAACATAATTAACTTCGATTATTTAACTTCTTTTTGAGCTTTGTAACTTTGATCACACTCCTTTGTCTTCATCAAAAACATATGTTTTACACCATAACTTGGCTGCATACAGTCCTCTCATTCAGAAAACCTTAATCCACTAATTCAAATACCTTGAATTACAAAGCACTTGACCCTCCAAGCCAATCTTCCTAAATAGCCTGAAAACCCCAGACTTTTGGGGAACTAACTACTTTGACTCTACAAGTCAAGTCTTTTCCTAACAACTTGATAACCCCAAATTGAATAAAGAATTAAACCACTATCAGGTTGGACACAAAATATTTGAACTTGAGTAGTTACTTCTAAAAAAATGATAATAATAATAATAATAACTCTTACACTATAAGAAAAAAAACACTCAAAAAATATTTCTAACTTGAACAGGTGTTTCTCTCTTTGAACTCTAAGACTACTATTTTATGATTTTTGATGATTTTATTCTTCAGCTTTGAGTGTCTATTTGTAGTTAAAATTTGGGCTTCAATTTAGTCCTTGTTTAATTTTGTTCAGATTGTGTTTATAAATTCTTCAAATTAATTTTTTTATTTATTTAGATTGACAACATAAATTCTTAAGATTAATTTTGTTTGTATTTTTTTAAAATTGTCTTTGTAAATTCTTCAGATTGATTATGTTCATATTTGGTTGTAGATAAATCATAATCAAATCTTCTTCAACTCTTCTTCAAATCTTTTTCAAATCTTCTACAAATCTTGACCGTATCTTCTTTGATACTCTTAGAAGTAAAATATATAGTTCTCATAAAATACTTTTTTATTATAAAAACTCTAAGTATAAAATAAGCTTGTTTCCAACAACAAGAACTTCAAATTAGTTTTAAAATTTAAAAAACTAAAATCAATCAAATCATTCAACCAATGCAAATTGCTAAGAAAGGAAAAACAATTTTCACTTACTCATGAATCCCTAAATCGCTAAGTCTGAATTGTAAATCGCTGAATCGTAAAAGAAATTCAATTGAAGGAAAGTGATTGAAGGTAAATACAAATTGAAGAGGAATCAATTAAAGAGGAAATTTAAGGAATCATTGAAGAGTGAATAAAAATTTTTTAACAAAATGGGAAAAGCTTCTTCAAGGTTAAAGAATGATGAAGAAATCGGGAAAAATTCTTCAATGGAAAACGAGAATCAATGAAGAAACTAGGAAAAACATTGATAATTTATGAGATGAACTAGGAGAAATTTTTTTAGAAGAGCTTTAATAATTCCTCAAACTTTTGAGCAGATTTGAGAAGAAATAGGGAAAAAAAGTTTATGAGATCGAAAATAGAGAAAAGGAATACGATTGTTGGGTGAATTTTGAATAAATTTGAGAAGAAATAGGGAAAAAAAAAATTTGAGATCGAAATGGGAGAAAGAGAATACGGTTGTTGAATGAATTGATGTTTGGGTAATAAGGGAATATTTTTTGTTGGAGGTGAATATTTGAGTTTTTTTTTTTTAAGTTAACCTAATATATTGATATTAAATCAAAATACGATGACACTCTCTCTATAATCAAAAGTAACTATACTAACAAATAAAGAGGTATCACTAAAAGTTAAATATTACAATAAATTTTTCTTTTTTGTTGTGTTGTCTGCCTAAAATTTTCTTTTTTGTTGTGTTATCTGCCTCCGGCTCCAATTTCTCTTCCATTTCTCTTTCTCCACCTCCATGCCACTTCTACCCCAAATTTACGAAAATATGTTTTTTTATAAATAATTGTTGATATATTAGTTATTATGTTGGTATTTTTTTTCTTTTGTTAGTAATTGAATTTTGGTCTTTTTATTTCTTTAACTCCTTCGGCTTCTAGTTTAAACTATATAAGATAATAATTTGCTATGAAAAGTAGTTTGAAAAAGAGTGTACTACTTTGAGAGGTTGTTTATGATGGATTATTATTTTAAAATTATTTAAAATTCTAATGACAATAAATGAAGGTGTTAATTAGAGATAGTTTATTATAAGCACTTCGACATCAAAGTTAGTGTCAGAATAAAGTGAGTAATAATAAGAATGAAATGATAGACCCTATTCATCAAAGTTGGTATATAATAAAAACTTTGGTGATGTAGGAGAAATAATTTAACATGAGAAGTTGGTAAAGCGAGTGAATGAATGATAGATATTATAATCATATATGATTGATCTTATATGCATATAAAATCTATTATTTATTTTATCTTCAATGATTGATATTATTCAATTTAATCTTTAAAATGAGTTGTTTATTTTAAATGAACAAAATCCCATGCTTATCCAAAACAAAATTACAAACTGAATGGGGGTACTCATGTCATGGGCTATGGCCACATAAATTGAAGTAAAATTATAAATAATTGTTATCACTGAGCAATTATGCCTAATCAAGGAGATGTTAAAGCGAATTGTAGCATTGAATAGACGGATGTGAAATGAAACCATTGTGCAATTACATGTATTTTCCAATCAAAATTTTAAACTTAGTATTTTAGATTAAGAAAAATTGATATATGATTTTAAATTGGAATTTTCCAATCTTAAACTTACGAGTAAGATGTTTTATTACCAAATCATATATCTGAATTTTTACCTTCTTATCATCACCAAATCAATAGTTGTTTTATTTTGCATCATAATAAAATCTAGACTAAATTACATCCGTGGTCCCTTAACTTAATTTCAGGTAACATTTTAGTCCTTTATCTTTTTTTCTTCCGAGTTGATCCTTTATTTTAATTTTAAGTGACAATTTGATATTTTATGTTTTAAAATTTCAACAATGTTATCCTTTTTTTTACAAAAAATAAAAAAAAATCATCAAATTTTTCAACCAAAACCCATAAAATTCATTATCATCTTCAATAAAATACAAATTTAATCAAATTCATATCTTAAATCTTGAAATAAACTCATATTTTTATTTGATGTTGTTGGAGACGAAAATATGAGTGTATTTGAATATTTGAGTTATGGATTTGATAAAATTTGCATTGTATTGAAGATGATTATTAATTTAATGGGTGTTAGTTGAAAATTTTGATGATTTTTTTGAATTTTTGTACATAAAAGGATAACATTGTCGAAATTTTAAAACATAAAATATGAAATTGTCACTTAAAATTAAAATAAAGAATCAATTTGAGAAGAAAAAAAAAGATAAAGGACTAAAACATTACCTGAAATTAAGTTAAGGACCACGGATATAATTTAGCCTAAAATCTATTATTAGCAAACAAATAAGGGGTACGGTTCCTTCAATATATGGAGGGGAAAATGAAAGGAAAAGATATAATACGCACTAAATTAATTAAATTCATAAAAATCAAAATTAATTGAATCCCTTAAATGCAATTAACCGAATCTAAAGATATATTAGGCACTAAATTAATTAAATTCATTACTCCGACTTAAACTAATTAAATTTATAAATGATTTTTTAAATAAAAATAAAAATTTGTCTCTAAAACTAAAAGTACTTAGGAAAGTAAACGCAGACATGACTGAAGAAATTTATGTTTTAAAAAAATTAAAGTGTTGAGTCTAAAACAGAAAATATAACTCTGAAGTAAAATTATGTCTCAAAATCTTCATAAAATGTCATATGTAATTCTGATAAATATGAAGTAGCATTCCAATACTTTCTAGCTAACAATATAGAAAGAAGAAATTATGCTTTTATGATTTATGGAGTTAGTAGAAATGGTAAAAGAGGTATAGGATATCAAGAAACAATAACTAAATTTGAAATTATCAAACTTGATGTTTTATATACAATTTGCTCCAAGAATAGTCACTCTAAAATATCTTGTCCAGTGTTAAAAACGAGGAAAGACAATAAACCTTTCAAGACTAAAACCAAAATCCAACCAGAGAAAGGAAATGCAAACAAATTAGAAGAACCCAAACAATTAGAGGATGTAAGTAAATCAAAGGAAGATAACAAAACATCAGAAGATGAATCTGACCAAGTCAGAATAAGTCAAAATAAATTGGAAGTCATAATTGGATGGAAATACAAGTCATCCCATCCTTATACTCTAATTATTGGAAATCAGAATGATCCTCTATAGACTAGATCATCACTGAAGGACACAACCTTGTTTGGTCTACTATCACCAATTGAAAATCACAATGATCCTCTAAAGACTAGATCATCACTAAAGGATACAACCTTTTTAGATCCACTATCATCAATTGAATCTACCTATGTTGATTAAACTTTGGAAGATGATGGATGAATCCTTGCAATGCAAGAATGGTTGAATGAATTTAAAAGAAATCATGTTTGCGATCTAGTACCCAAACCAAAGAAAAACATTATTGGAACCAATTGAATTTTCATAAACAAGTTAAATGAAAAGGGAGAAGTTGTTAGAAACAAAATCAGACCGGTTGCACAAAGTTACAATCAATAAAAAAATATTGATTTTACTAAGACATTTGCTCTATTGGTCAAGTTAGAGGCAATACATATCCTACTCTACTTTGATGTCTATAATAATATTATTTTATTTCAAATAAATGTATATAAAACAACCTTCTGATTTCATTAGTTACAAACATGATTATTTTATATTTTTAGAGAAATATTAATATTTCAAAAAAATCAATTTCATAAATATCATACATATATTTTTGTTTTCAACCATATATCTCGTGTGACACACGAGTTAACGTACTAGTATGTAAAAATTTGTAGCATAAAATATATATACTACTTTTGTCCTTATTTATAAACATTCATTAATAAAAACAATTTGTCTCTTAATATCAGTCCCTTTTCTAATTACTAGACGCATTGATTATTATTTTTCAACAATAACTATAATTAATACTACTAATTTGTCTTGGAATATAAGAACTCATTATTTAATACCTCAATACACAAATGACATTTTAATAATTTTTCTATACAAAATGAATACATTAATTACACTACCAGCTTTTTTTGATAAGACTAAAATTTGCAATACGACCTTATATTTATGGACATAGAAAATACATTGTCATTTTCAAAACATCAAATGACTTTTATCATTTTCAATGTTAATAAAAATAAAGAAAATACATTGACATCTCATAGGAATCATATATTTTACCAATTCACTCCATTTCACCCGCTACTAGAAAAACTGGATTTAGCGTCGGCCACAAACCGACGATAATAGGCTAAAAGTCGACGTTAACGTTGATTTAGCATCGGTGTCGGGTCTGGGCTAAAACTATCGAAGCAAATACATAGCGTCGGCTAAACACCATCCGACGTTATATTAGTGTTGGTCAGGCCTACTCTAAACCGACGCTATTAACAAAATTGAAACATCCGACGCTATTAACAAAATTGACACATCAGCTGAGAAAAATATTTGCGTCGGATGGGCGACGCTAAAGTCAACAAGGTGTAGTACACAAAATAGGTAGCGTCGGCCGTTCCGACGCTAGGTTTAAACTTTTTTAGTTTTTTAATTTTATTTTTTTAGCACCTGCTCAATTAAATTTGGCTTAATTGCACTTTTGGTCCCCCTATTATAGGTGAAAATTGAAAGTAGTCCCCCCATTTTGTTTGTCCCCAATTTTAATCCCCCAAACAGAATTTGAGGCCAAATCATGATGAGTTGTCATTTTTTTTAATGACGTGTCAATAAAAAGGTGACGTGATAGACGCTTACATGGAATAAACTCATTATTATATTATTTTTGATTAAAAAATATAATTTATATTTTTAAAAATCATTTTTATAATTGTGAGAATATTTTTATAAATACAATTAAATTGTTAAAATTAAATTAAAAGAAAAAACACCTAAAATCATTCAGTCATGAACAAATCAAAATCAAAACCCTAAAATCATTCTAAACCCTAAGATGTACAATCAAAACCCTAAAATCAACAACAACAACAATGGGGAAAGGTGGATCTCTGAGCAAACATCCTCCTCTGCCACTATGAAAGGAATGAAACTGCTACTCAAACCCTGGTCCTCAATCTAGCAAATTAAAAAATGAAGAAGAACCCTTTGTCGCTGTTGTTTTTGTTGTTGATACTTTTACCTCTTTGAAGGCCAAGGTTGCGACAGTGCTCTTCCAATTGCGATAGTGCTCAGTGCTTAGACCTGAATTTACTTGAAGGCCAAGGTTGCGATAATGCTCTTCCGATTCCCCATTCGAACCATCAACAAAATCCTCGGTTTTCATACTCGAATGGCTTTGGCTTGCTTTTGCTGTTCTTACAGCTCTTATGCCCTCGGAACTTATTATCTCTTGAACCACAAAGTGTAACAGTGTTGTTTTGCCGTCTGTTCCTTTTACATCTACAAGTTTCAAAAGTGTGTCGAGCCTGAATGCTTGAGCACCGCCACGATATGTGCCATCGTTTAATCGGTTTCCTGTCTGTAGAACTGCTTCTAATAGCTTTTGGAAGAGCCTGCTTTTTCTAAGTTTATTGCAAGAAACCTGCCATTTAGATCAGATACAACAACAACAATCATGCTATGTTATTAATTTGTTCTGCTTTTTTAAGTTAACCAACCATTAATCATATATTTTGAAAGCGTAAATATCGATTGAATTTGTAAGCGTAAATAGGGTTTTGATTGTACATCTTAGGGTTTAGAACGATTTTAGGGTTTTGATTTTGATTTGTTCATGAGTGAATGATTTTAGATGTTTTTTATTTTAATTTAATTTTAACAATTTAATTGTATTTTTAAAAATATTGTCACAATTATAAAGATGATTTTTAAAAATATAAATTATATTTTTTAATCAAAAATAATATAATAATGAGTTTATTCCACGTAAGCGTCTGGCACATCACCTTTTTACTGACACGTCATTAAAAAAAATAACAACTCATTATGATTTGCCCTCAAATTTTGTTTGGGGGACTAAAACTAGGGACAAACAAAATGGGGGGACTACTTTCAATTTTCACCTATAATAGGGGGAACAAAAGTGCAATTAAGCCATTAAATTTTAACGTCTTATATAATAATTGATAGGTAAGAAACATTAAAAGTCATTGCATTGACAACATAACAAATGCACCATAGTATTAAGTAACAACTTCACAAAGTATCATGTGTTCTGAAACTACAAAATAATAACATAGTATCAAACAACAAATTTAACAAATATGAACTTGGACTCAAAAAGTATGATATTTATAAACTGCTTATAAACATCTCAAAAAGTATGAACTTGCTTATGCTATTTATAAACTGTTTAACAACTTATGCTATTTATAAACTGTTGCAGAATTAAACATCTCAAAAAGTATGAACTTGGACTCTTCCATTTGGTTAGGGAATGCAGGCCTTAATTGCAATTGTCCAAATATGCACTCCATCATTGAAGACGGTATTCACGAGCTGCCGCAACCTAATTCACCGCCTTGAGGATGCCGCGTCCCACTATAATAATGTCACTACCCTTATCATGGATAACCTAGAAGAAAAAAAAATTTAGTGAATTGTCAAGAGTAGTACAAGAGTGTGCAAAACAGCACAAAAGAACAGAAATACAACATAAGGCTTTTTTATTACTGAATATATTAAAAGGGTGGGTGGTGAATTACATCTCTACCACAAACGAGTTATGGACTCACCCATCTCAAATCAATGGACCAGATCAATTAATGCGAGTAAATGTGTATGATTCTTCACCCAAGAGAGCATATAGACTTTGGATAGAGTTGGTGATTGGAAAATCATATGGTTAATGTAATCAAATAACTCAAAGTTACATAATATGGAGTATTATATTGCTGCCCCAAACCATCATCATTGATCGACATTTGAACTCCAAGAGTTGCATGAATGAAACATGATTTATCAGAATGGTCCTCGACAATTTTGACAGCAGCAGCAGTGTAGTCCCCCTTACAATCTTAGAGGACTAACAAATGTGGTGGTTAACCTCCAAAATGCATGAACATTACAAAAGTATAAATGTAGTCTATCTTTTGGGTATTAGTAATTAAATGATTTTTTTATGGGACCTAAAATTCATCAAAACAAATATACCGAGCAATTGGGTTTCATGCGGGAACCTCCAGTCATCCGCCAACTAGATTAAGTTATTAACCATCTATAAGTCATAACGTGGTTTTCTACATGTGGATTAATTTCACATAATAAGCACAGTGTGGTAAGTTCAAGGAGTGAAGTTGTTGAGTTCTGAACCAAGAAAAGTTTTCTGCATTTAGGAGGAAGGGGCTGTTTTCACTTAAACTTTGATAATTGTATCAAAAAATGTTGTAACTTAATATTCATTACTATCTATCTAGTTCCAATTTATATCATGACATCGACAACTTAAAAACTACTACATAGACAGTTTGCAACAAGTCATTGGAACAATTGGCTACTTAAAAAAAAAAGTCACAAAAAGGCCCAAATCAAACACAAATCACATGCAATTAATAAATTGTTTCATGAGGGTGAAAAAGGATTAAAAAGAGCCCAAACTGAAAAATAAAATCAATGCCCAAATATTATGAAATATATTTCAAAGTCTACTAACAAAAGTGTTTACAACACAGCAAGTGTTTGCATGAGACCAATCACTGATGGAATGTGTCTAGAAAATTTATTTGCTTGCAATGACCTACCAATTTCACAAATATAAAACTCCAATTGAAAGAAAGTGGACGAACATAAATGAAAATTTCATACATATTGTTTATTTTATACTTACAAATACTGCAAAACTTCATTCCAGTATATAAGCCTTGGAATTTCACCACTAAGATTATTTTGTGCCAAATCCTTAAATCATATACTCAAGGAGATAAGAATGTTAATTAAAGAATCTATAATTAGTTAGTGATAATGAAATATGCTAAAAATAACTTACAGAATCTTCAAGTTAGGAACTGCAACGACCGCTTTATCAGTGTCGGGACTACAACGATCGCTTCATCAGCAACATCTGTATCTCCTTACACATTTGTGCTACTAGAGGTTCAATCACTCGAGTCTCTCTAGCAGGAAACATTATGGCCAACGAACCAATTGACTTTATCGCAAGAATTTTCCTCAACGGGATGTCAACCTCTTTAATTTTCCTCAAAAGCTGTTCCACAACAACTTTAGTAGGAGAGGAGTTTGTCTTAAACGCGGCCTGTCGAAGATCAGCATAAGATTCAGCCGCAACTGTTATCTCCATTATAGTCATCAAACGATTCCGCTGCAACTCTCCATGTTCCTTCTCAATAATCATATCCTAGCCAAACAAAGCATCCCTTTAGTCTCAGTTATCTTCCTACTGCTCGTCGCAAGCATCCACAACGCCTCACCACAGCTAACTTTAAGCTGAAGCTTAACAGCCGGATCCTCATTCTCCTTCTCCTTCCTATGATTCCCTCCACAACTACTCCCTTCTGAATAAAAATTACGAATTTGAATTATTCGAATTCACAAACTGTTGACTACCAGTTTCAGCAGACCTATAATCAGTTTTCTTCCTTAATTCCTTATTAATATGAAAAATAGAATGAATACCCTGTCTACCAAACTGCTCATCCATGGAAGTATCGAACAATAAAAGTGTAACAAGCGATTCTATTATGAAATTCAGTTCCATTTTCTCTGTTTTCCAAAAATGTAACTATGATTATCTGAATTTCATTACTTTTTATAGACACTACCTAATATCTTAGGTATCTTTTTTCTACTAAATCAATATAGGAACTAATATATTGTTTCATTTCACTAATCACTATGTTATTACTATCAGGTGATATCCATGGTCAATATTCAGACCTATTAATCCTATTTGAGCGATGTGGATTCCCTCCTCGTTCCAACTACTTATTCTTAGGTGATTATGTAGACCATGGAACACAAAGCTTAGAAACAATATGCTTTCTTCTATCCTACAAAATCAAATATCCAAAAACAATATGCTTTCTTCTAAGATTGAGATAAAACATGGTGTGTGTGGATTGAATTTCAACAACAATATCATCAAAATAAATTGGATCTCAACAACAACAAAGTATAACCCAAAAATAGAATGATGAAGCACACCTCAACTAAATAAAACAGAGATGGTGACCGTGACAGCGAAGAAATTGAACTGAAATGAAGGCCGAGTTGTGACCGTGACGGCGGTGGTCGAACGAACGGAGGAGAAATCGGACCGTGACGGTGGCCGCTTTGATTCTAGGGTTCGACGGTGGCCGCTTAGGATAGGGAAAAAGAAACCTAAAAAATTGTTACTGAAAAAAAAATTTATTTTAATTTTACAAATAAAAAACTTTAGCGTCGGTATAGACCGACGCTAATAGATGATTAAAGTTCAAACATAATTAAGTGTCTGTCATACGCCGACACTAAAAGTAGATGAAAAAAAAAAATTTGATGCGTTAGCGTGAGCTAAACCGACGCTAAGTAGCGTCGAAATCAGTGACCGATGTTAAATATGGCAGCTAAAAACAATTTTTCTAGTAGTGACCTCAATTTAATGGTATAACATAGAAAAGTAGATCGTTCTTGGATCTTAGTGTAAAATCAATTTACTTTGACAATAATTAATTATTTAACAATTTTGTATGAGAGTTTTCGATTACTTAAATCTTCCACTCTCTCTATGTGTGGTATTTAATTGTATATGTGTAAATAGTATAGTATAGAAAAAATTCTCAAACCTAAGTGGGGGCTTTTGCATGCACTACCCGCAAGGTATGGATGGACCATCCCTCGTAAGATGAAATGATTTCTAATTACTTTTTAGTCAACTTATAGGGTTTCTCATCATGGCTCTCGTTAGTCATCTCTAATTCCCGAATGTTATTAAATGGGACGTCTTCAAAATTAGAGATTATCTCCCTAATTTTATATTTAAATAATTGTTTTCTGAGTTTGTTATAGTCTCCCTATGTTTTTATTTTCTTTTGTGTTTTCAATTTTATTTAGAGATGGTGCAAATGAGTGTTATGATTTGAGGTTGTCAGCGCAATTGGGATATCTTTTGATGGTTGCTATTAACTCTAAGATTGCCCTTTGTTTTTAAGTTTGGGTTGCTCTAGTGTATCCTGCACAAATTATGAGGACTATTAGATTATGAAAGTAGGTTTCCTCTCCAAGAAGTTTTTCTATTTATCAAATATTTTGAATTGCACTTGTCGTTATTGAAAAATGTGACAAAAAATTAACAATATAAGTATAATGTAACTTAAATGATTAAATTGAGAAATTAAATATTTAAAAGAATAAATCAGGAAAGTAAAACCTTAAAATACCTAAGAAATAATTAACCTAAATTTAAAGAACTTAAAAAAACATAAAATATCAAATTATTACTTTCGTTAAACATAAAGGACTTCAGGATATGTTTTGCATAAATTTAATATAAATATAACTGATGAACTCCAATTAAGTACAACTCGTTCAGGAGAACTCGAATTCAAATTTAAATTAGTACAATTTTTAGATAAAAGTTATTTATTTCTTGCGAAACTCCAAATTATCATAGTCCAATTCTCATAAAAACTAGAAGACTACAAACAAAAAATAATACATATATAACAAAAAACATATTTTATGATTTTTATAGATTCTCTTTGTCGAAGGTAATATTATTCGAGAAGTGTGTCATATTATTGATATTTTTTGTTTTCTAATGGATTTTAAAGTGTACTACATTGACAGGTTATTTATGATATATCATTATTTTAAAATTTTAAAATTATTTGAATCTTTAATGATAATAAATACTGCAGTTAATTAGAGTTATGTATATGTAAGCACTTCGATTTTAAAGTTAGTGTAAATTGAAATAAAATTTTAAATAATTGTTATCACTTACCAATCATGACTAATCAAGAAGTTAAAGCGATTTATTGTGTTACTATATGTAACAATAAAGCGATTTATTGTGTACAATTACATGTATTTTGGTTGTGCGAATAAAATCAAATAATCTAAATTTTAATCTTAAAAGTTAGAATTGTACTCATGTGACTATACTACACCCAGTTTGAATCTGTACCTTCTTATTATCACCAAACCAATAGTTGTTTCATGTATGCATCTTAATAAATTCTATTATTAGCAAACAAATAAGGGGCACAGTTCCTTCAATTTAGAGGTGAAAGTGAAAGAGAAAAGATATAATAGACACTATTTCTGTAAGTCATTGGAATTAAATTTAAAACTTTTGTTGAAAGCAACAATGTACCTTAAATGATAGGCTACTAAAATAATAATAATGGTCTCTCTTAATTTTTTTTAATAAATAATAATGATAGACTACTAAAATAATAGTATAATAGTGATAAGTTACAAAATTACTCTTCAAAATTTTAAGGTTTTGAAAAAACCATTCACTAATGCATCTTATCTCTTTCTTCTTCTATTGTCCATCCCTTCTCTGCTCCTTGACTCTCTCACAAAGCCACGATCACGTCCCCCTTTCAGCCCTCTCGTTAGTAGCTGCCGACTGGCCTCCTCACGACATCATTGTATTTTGCTCTTCCATGTCTCATCTATCTCACTCAAACTTTCTCTTCTCACATCTATGGTCTCCCTTCTCTACGACCAACGTTGCCGACTTCCCATCTCTCTGTCACGTTTTGCAGTCGCAGCGGTTATCGTTGCCTCTTGGTCTTGGTCCTTGACTATATGCTTCTTATATTTTTCAGGTTCTTATTGGTTTTTTCTCTTTTACTATTTGTCAATTGTAAATTGTTTTGGTTTTAAGGTTGTGAAGCAGAAGTAATGTTTGAATTGTATTTGCGATTTTATGAGTTGTGAACGGTTTTTGTGTCAGAATTGGGATTGTGATCTTTAGTGTGTGAATTGTGAACTATTTTTTTTATTAATGTAGTGTGTATATGAGATTGTGAGTTTGTACACTGTTTTATATTGTGAATGTAAGTATTGACTTTGATAATTGTGAAATGTTTGTGCTGTGTTTGTGATTCAGGTTTTTTTATGTACTAAGTTAGTGTTGTGTAATGAATTTATGTATTTTTTAGAAGCTATACGATGTTTAAACATAAGATTTTTCAAGAAGAAAGTTTTCGACAAAGACGAAAATTGTAAAGCTTCAATATGTAAACCTGAAAAGCATCCTTCCAGTGATCAAACAATTTAACCGGATGAACAACCTTGCAAGATTCAAAAAATCACCATGGATAAATTTGATGTCTTTTGTTTAGAACGTGATCTCAGAAAGCATCTCCAAATTTGAGAATATCTAGTGAATCAAAGAGATAAAATTAGAAGAGCTTATCTTAATTAGAATTCCTATCAATGTGTTGTTGAAAGTTATCCCCTATATGGAGACAAGCATCCAAGACGATTTCAAGAATCTTGTTTAAAAATGTTTCCTTCATGGCTAGAGTACTCTCTAAATAATGATGTTGCGCGTTGATGGCTTTATTACTTGTTCAGTACAAAACCAAGTGGGAATCCTACTCCTGATGCTTCACTAAAAAATGATTTAAATCATGGAGAAAAGTCAATTCTAGAAAGAAATGTTCTATTCTTAAACATATTAGAGAGAGTTCTTATTCATTTCAAAATAATGCAATGAAAGCATCTCCAAACTTGTTCAACCAATTTGTGCACATCATAGATGTCTTTGATGTGTAGAGTGGTAATCTAATCAGCAAAAGTATACTTCACCTCTAATAAAGTATATCATGTCTAGTAAAGTAAAAAGCTATATTGGAAAAGAGATTGGGGACTCTAAATTTTGCATTAACTGTTGATGAATCACGTAATGAATTTCTAAGGGAGCAAACGGCTATTATTTTGTAGTTTCTAGATAAAAATGGACTTATACAAGAATTTTTTTTGGTCTAGTGCATGTTAAAGACATTATGGTCATCATTCTTAAAAAAGCCATTTGTGATGTTCTTTCTAGGGATGGTCTTGATATTTTAAATATATGTCGGAAAGGCTACAATGGTGCTAGTAATATGAGAGGGGAGTGGAATGGATTGCAAGCGTTATTTCACAAAGATGGTCCTTATGCTTATTATATACATTATTTTGCACATAGATTACAACCTGCTTTGGTTCTTGCTCCTAGAGAAGTTTTCCCATTCATAATTTCTATTCACACTTGACTTTTATTATTAATGTTGTATGTTCCTTTAATAAGCATCATGGTGAATTGCAAAGTGCCATATTAGAGGAGATTTCATCTATGTTGGAGATTGGTGAACATGAAAGTCATAATGGACAAAATCAGATTTGCAATATGATATGAGTCGGAGATTCTCGTTGGAGCTCACATTTTTCTTCTGTTTGTGGTATGATAAATTTGAATAGTCCAATTTGTGCGGTTCTTAAAGATATTAAAAGAAATGGAAAATGTTATTCTATATGTGGGAATGCTGATGTTGTCCGTAAACTTATGAAATCATTTGAGTTCATATTGATTTCGTATATGATGAAAGAGATTATGGGAACTACTGATCATCTTTGTCAAAATTTACAACAAAAATATCAAGATATACTTAATGCAATACATTTAGTCAACAATACAAAAACTTTAATTTAAAAGTTGAGAGATGAGGTTGGGATGATTTGTTGAAAAATGTGATATTATTTTGTGAACAACATGATATTGATTCCCCAAATTGTAATGCTATTTATATAGAATGCAAAGAGCGTGTTCGTCATCAACATGATCACATCACAGTGGGTCAAGAGAAAATTAATTTGAAATTTCCATTGAAACACTTCATTCTTGATGTTGTTAGTCATCTAGATTTGAATAACTTGTCGACTATGTCTGAATTATGCGAAGCCCTAAAATAACATGGAAGGAGGATACATTTTATTTGATTGATCAACTAATTCGCCATATCTTAACTCTTCCGATTTCTACAACTATTGCAGAAAGATCATTTTTAGCAATGAAGATTATCAAGACAAACCTATGTAACATGATAGAAGATGAATTTCTTGCGAACAATAGGATGTTTTATATTTAAAAAGAAATAGTTGAAACCTTAGTTCTAATTTAATTATCGTTGTTTCAAGACCGTAGTCGAATAAATGGCACAACTTTAATTCAATGTACATGTCTCTTTTCATAGATTATATTTTTATTTTTTATTGATGTTACGTTGAATCTTTGATAAAATTATATGGCTTTGATAAATTTTAATTATAATATTTTAATTAATACTTGTCACTCTCCACAATATTTTATGCAAAATCCACCACTTATTGAATGACCATTATCTAATTTGATTCATTGTAACAAAGACCAAAATATTTGCATTATATGTTCATAGATATCCAAATTCTCCATCTCTCTCTCCCTCTCTCTCTCCCTCTCCCTCCCTCCCTCCCCTCTCTTTCTCTCTCTCAATGGAACTAATTCAATTGATGAAATTGTTAGATAATATTATTATATATTAGTAGTAAGGGTATTTTAGATATTTCTATTTGTTTTATATATATACTCATTGTAACCCTATATTAACTTAAGTTTGGTTCATTCTATGTTATGAAACCCTAAAGTGTTCGTCTCTTGGTTGTCTCTCTTCTTCCTCTTTACATTGTTAACATGGTATCTAGAGCCTATTTTTATCCTCCTTGAACGATTTCGCCTCTATTCCGCTGTTGAGTTCCCAACAGTTTGGGATCTATTGTAAAGAAAAGAGAAGAGTAACCATATTCCCGATTTTGTTAAACCAGTGTCATAAAAACATCGATTGCACATTCGTTAACCGTTGGATCGGGCTGATTTTTGGACAGAAGGTTCGCAACATTCAGGTCTTCGTCTTCAACGGTAGGATCGGCGAAACAACGTCTGGAGGGGGAGAAATCGTGCTCGCACAACAACAGATTATCCCTAATTTATTTTGTCTCGGTGATTGTGTTTGTCATATTTTCCTGTCATCATTTGTTATGGCTGGTGCTAAGGATGATTCTCTTCAAGAACATTGAAAAACACATTGTCCTAAATTGGGGAGAGCACATAAGAAGAATTTTAGGGGACCATCGTCCAATGTTGTTGCTTCTGTTCCTCCTACAATTGACTCTAGTTCTGATTTTGGTTTGGTTCACATGATTTCAATTGTTGTGGCTCTTTGCTGATTTAGTTGGTAATTTAATTGTTCGTCTCTCCTATCTCTTTGGTTGCTTTCTTCTGTGTTGTCTCTCTCTCTATGTTGCTTCTTCTGTTTGATTGCTCCTCTATCTGTTGCTTATTCTGTTTGATTGCTCCTCTCTCTGTTGCTTCTTCTGTTTGATTGCTCCTCTCTCTGTTGCTTCTTTTGTTCGATTGCTCCTCTCTCTAGTGATTTTCTTTGTTGCTTCTCTCCATATTGATTGTTCTCTTTGGTTGCTTCTCTCTAAATCAACACTCTTTTGTTATTGGTTGCTTCTCTCTTTGGTTAGTTTGGTTTGATGTTGTTTAGTTTGGTTTGATGTTGTTTAGTTTGGTTTGATCTAGTTTTGTTTGGTTTGATTTGGTTTCGTTTTGATTTGTATGTTAGGACTTCTTTGGTTGATATGTATGTGAAATTTGGTTTTCTGGGAAGTGCTAGGAAGGTGTTTGATGAAATGTTTGTGAGAAGTTTGGTTTCTTGAACTACTGTTATTGTTGGGTATGCTAGGTGTGGGGATATGAGTGAGGCCAGGAAGCTTCTTGATGTTATGCCTGATAGAGATATTGTTACTTTTAATGTAATGATTGATGGGTATGTTAAAATGGGGTGTATGGATTTGGCGAGGGATTTGTTTGATAAGATAAAGGATAAGAATGTTATTTCTTGGACTAGTATGGTTCATGGTTATTGTGAGGATGGTGATGTTGTGGCAGCTAGGTTAATGTTTGATTGTATGCCTGTGAAGAATGTGCTTAGCTGGAATGCAATGATTAGAGGATATTGTGAGAGTAGACGATGGCACGATGCATTGAAGTTGTTTTGCAAAATGAGGGAAATTTGGATGTGGAAATGAATAAAGTGACGATTATCAGTGTTCTTCCTACTGTTGCTGATTTAAGTGCTTTGGATTTGGGTGTTTTGATCATGGGTTTGTGCAAAGGAACCGACTTAATGAAGAAACTTTTGCTCTTGTAGTCAAAATGACCAGTATTCGTACTCTTCTTTATAGATTGCTGATTTGTTCACAAAGATGCATTCTTTTAAAGGTTTTCATTTTGTTTTAGTTGACAAACTCTCGATGCTCCATGTTAATGCATCGTGAGTTTGAGGAGAGATGTTAGATAATATTATTATATATTAGTAGTAAGGGCATTTTAGATATTTCTAGTAGTAAGGGTATTTTAGATATTTCTAGTAGTTTTATATATATACTCATTGTAACCCTATTAACTTAAGTTTGGTTCATTCTATGTTATGAAACCCTAAAGTGCTCGTCTCTTGGTTGTCTCTCTTCTTCCTCTTTTCATTGTTAACTAATATGAGGTAATTCAGGAAACTTTGTCATCTCAATATGGTAATTCAATAAATCTGCATTTGACTGCTTTGTATGATGCAAATTGGGGGTTTAGCATTGATGATAGACATTCCACTACTAATTATTGTGTTTATTTGGGAAATAACTTGGTTTCATGGTCTTCAAAGAAACAACCAATTGTGTCCAGATCAAGCACCGAAGCCGGATATAGGAGTCTTGTAGTTGTAACCGTTGAACTATTATGGCTAAAGTATCTTCAAAAATTACATATTGTGAATAAAGTTCCTCCAACTATCTATTGTGATAACTTAAGTGTTGTTATGCTTTCATCAAACCCAATTCTTCATCCTAGATCTAAGCATGTCAAGGCTGATCTTTACTTCATTCTTGAGAAAATTCAACGCAATGAATTAGTGATTCTTCAACTACTATTTTCACTAAGTGCGACTCAAATACAAAGTTCACGATTATTTTCTCTTGAGTTTGCAAGGGGTGCAAATGATACTAAGCCTAAGTCATAGTTAATTAGCTTAGAGGATATTAAACATATGTTGCCTTCAGTCAATTATGTTAGATATTGATTCAATCATAAGTCAGATATCAACGATTAATTCTATAACTAAGTGAACTTTATTGTAGTATGTGCGTGTGTGTGTGTATTGTGATCTCTTTGTAAATATAAGTAATTCAATTGATGGAATAATATGAAATAATTATGAAAACTTTATTTTCTCAATAATATATTATAAAAAAATACAACATAATTAAAGATAAATTAGTAAAGAAATAATTAATATAATTAAAAAATAAAAAAATCTTATAAAAAACTATAAGATTTTTATATTTGAAGACAGAGATTATAATAATTAATTATGATTGATTTAAAGAGATACGAAATTTAACTACCAATTGTCACGGGATCATTAACTATCTTGGAATATGCTAAAGCCACCAATTATTGCTCATGATTGTTGAAATTCTGAGTGGTTAGGAGGTAGTAGCTACTACTACTTATTTCCAAATTGAAAATATTTGTCCACAACCAAATCAGGTTAGTTGGAACAAAAATTATTTTTAATATGCATCACAAGCATATAATGGGCATGTGCTAGATTCAAGATTGTAAACAAATCAAGGTTTGAATGGTGACAAATTTGAAATTTAGTAATACAATATAAGTTGGTGACATTTATATATTATATATAGTGATGAAGTGATACATACATATTTGGTTGTGATAAAACCATAACAATGTGTTGATCACAAGAATGGAGATCACATTCACATGAATTTGCAGGGTGATATATTCGATCTCTGACTTCCATATGTTGCTTAGTTGTGACTGTATTAATCTGTGACAGTTTTCTGATAAATTACTGAAGGAAGAAAAATATTATTTGTGTCAAATCATTTAGCAACTTAGAATGTAATCTGACAAAATTAAATGTTTTGAAAAATTTAATGAGTCATGAGATCTTCTTTGTATTAGATTAAGGACCATTCTTTTTTTCTACAATTTTCATAACAAAAATTAAATAAAATAAACAATAGAAATCTTCAATTCCATCATAACTATAGTCTATCATGGGACGGAACAAAGCGGGTTTTGTCTATTCAATCCCACATTTACTTATGCTTTTTATTGAACGTGAAATTTAAGTTTTTATTTTTGGCGAATAAGAGATTCAGGTTCTTTTATCCATATTCATTTATATATATAAAATAATAAATTTAAAAATTATATTTATTATAATTAATATAATAAAATAATTATTATCTTACAATAATACAATTAAAAATATTATAATCATATTTTTTATACAGAAAATATTATAATGTTTAATACTGAAGAAAAAATATATATATTTATGTATATATTGAGTATATACATGTATATAAAACTTAAAAATGACAATAATATTATTAATGGAGTGAGTTTGGATGTGGGGGCAGGGTGGATATGAACACCCTCAAACTCGTCATCGTCCCCGAGTTTTAATTTTAAGAAAAATTCGCACCCAATTAAAGCGGATCATCCCCGTGCAAATTGGACAGATTCAGATGGGGTACCCGCAGGTGCAGGTTGTGTTGTCATCTCTTACTATATGGAGGGTCATACTAATAAGTATTTTTAAGACATTTGTTAAAGAAACAAAAAGAAATTAAAAAAGAAATTTCAATTGAAAATCTTCAATTTCATAATATGTGAAACACTCAAGGAATGTTTATATAAAGGAACAAAATAATCGTTCGACTAAAGACAAATCATTTCGGAAAATTCGAATTTTAGTTAAAATAATTATTGATTAAACTTTACTTACCTCTCCACCAAATTTTAAATTATTGGGATTTCATTCTCTTAGAAATTAAAAAGTTACATAATAAAAAAAATGAATATACATAATTGTATATTCAAATAAATGTATATGTAAATTTTAGAAGATGAAAGTCTGGATAAGGGTGAGTTAGCTCAATCAGTCTCAAACTAGTAAAAATTATCTATCATGAGCTAGTGTCAGGCCGATCAGCAATTCATGAGCTTGCATTGTTAGACAACTTTCTCTCAGGCAGCCTACGAACCAATCATGATGGACAATTACCAAATTCTTCGAATACTAAAAAAATTCAACAACAAAAAGGTATTTAATTATTTGATTAATGCAAAATAGCTTACCTTCAAGGAAGACGGACTTAACGTAGGGAATAATCCTTTGTCGAGTCACAGAGATACCGTTGTCAATGTCATTGAAGAAGAGATAGACCAATATACAAAAGATGATCACGTATCGACCATAGAACCATGCATAGAAAATAATATATCTTTTCCAAGACCATTGGAAATCCTCTATAGAAAAGAGAATCCTAAGCCAACTCATGGTGGGGAAAATGCAATGATTGTTCAAGCACCAACCTTTTTTCCTTATGAAAATAACACGGTGGTACCATTGAGTTATGAAGTCATATCCCATTTAGTCAATCATCAATCAGGAGATAACTTTAAACCTCAAGGTACTGATGTCACCAATATTTCAGGGATTGGTGGGATGACCTGGAGTTGTCGAATATATGCTCCTGAACAACTTAGGAAAAAGGAGGGTCATGGAGAAAAAGAAAAATAATTTGTGTATCATGCCATAAAAGGACCAGAAACATGCAAAAGACGGTGTCTACAGAAGAAGCTAATGAATTTTTGAAGTTTATAAAGCAAAGGGAGTATAAGGTGGTAGATCAACTAAATCAAACCCCTTCCAAGATATTTGTTCTTTCTTTGTTATTAAACTCTGAAGCGCATAGAAGGGCACTGATGAAAGTTTTCAATGAGGCCCATGTTACTCATGATTAGGGGTGGGAATAGGCCAGGCCAGACTTTGAAAGGCCTGAGTCTGGCCTATGATGAATTTTTTAGGCCTAAACCTGGCCTGTAACCTATCATAGGCTTTTTTTTCGGTCTACAGCTTATCATGGTCTGGCTTGTAAGCCTATTTAAAAGCTTTATTCACATTAAAATATTTAAATGTTATATTTTACATTTTTTTAAATACACTAAACTAGGCCTTTATATAGAAGGAAAATTAATAAAATTATAATCAAATCTAATAAAATAATTACTAACAAGTTTGTAATGCAACAACCTTCCAATAAAACAAAAAAAATAAAATGAATTCATAATTAACAAACTCTAAAAAGTCCTTCAAAAATTACAAATAAAACAAAATGAACCTCATAAACAGTGACACATATCAGCCAACAAAACACATTCAAAGCCCAACGAACGACAAAAATATGATATCAAATCTTCAAGGTGATTTGTATCTCTTGTTTATCAACCTTCAAAAACAAAAGAAAAAATACATATATATTAGACACTAAGCTAAAAAGTAATAAATAAATTAATGAGAAAATTTAAAAAAAATGAATAAATACTATTTGATAAAATGAATAAATTTTATTGAAACAAACGCACTCATTAATATCTCCCAAGCAAATGATCTCAAACAAACTCAGATTATTACCTCTCAAACAAAAACAAAATTATATTCAGTAATAATATATATATATATATATATTAAATAAAAAATAATTTTTCTAACAAAATAATTTTTTTAAAATATGAAACAAGCACACCCTTTAAACCCTAAAAAATGATTTTTGGATTAAAAGAATAAATTTTTTATTGAAACAAATGCACCCATTATTATCTCTCAAACAACTAAGAATATTACCTCTAAACATATCCTCTTAAACGAACTCATATTCAATACTAATAAACAATTAGGGTTTCTAACTTTATATACTAATAATATATATAAAGATAACAAATAAATAGTATTGGTTTTATAAAAAAATATGTTGCTTACATACCTGTTTGTTGGACTGAGTGCAGTGGAAATTAGAGAAAAAAATGGAGACTAGAATAAATAATAAAATATATATATAGGCCGGCCTTTCAGGCCTAATAGGCTTTTTTTATAAGTCTGAGCTTGGCCTATTTACATAAATAGGCTTTAACAACAGCTTGAGCCTAGCCTTGTTATTAAATAGGCCATGCCAGGCCAGGCCATAGGCCCCTAACGGATGGCCTAGTCTATTCCCATCCCTACTCATGATATCATTGTTGACCAGTCTGATGTAGTTGTAGGTAATATCACCGCTAGTAGCAGCTTGACTTTTAGCAATGTTGAATTACCAGCTGAGGGAGTAGAGCATAATAAAGCACTACACATCTTTGTGAAGTGTGATGATCATATTCTTGCACGAGTGCTAGTTGATAACAGTTCATCGTTAAATGTCATAACGAAATCAACACTGTGAAAAGTATTTGTTGATGTGGCTTGCTTGAAGATAAGGGTTATGGTGGTGAAAACGTTTGATGGATCCAGAAGACAAGTTGTTGGTGAGATTAACCTGCTGATTCAAATCTGACCTCATAACTTTGGAATAACCTTTCAAGTGATGGATATTAAGTCAACATACAGTTGCCTTTTAGGGAGACCTTGGATTCATGCTGCTAGAGCAGTGACATCCACTCTCCATCAAAAGCTAAATTTATAGTGAACAATAAGCTGGTGAAAATATCTAAAGAAGAAGATATGATAGTGAGTCATTTATCTTCTACGGGCTACATTGAAGACACAAAGGAAGCCATAAAGACTTCCTTCCAAGCATTAGAAATCGCCAATGTTGTCTTCTTGGGATATGTACCTAGAAAAGGAGGATAGGTACAGGTTGGGATATGTACCTACCAAAGCTGATCAAGAGAATGTAGTGAATGAAAAAAGAGAAAGCAGGATGACTCATTGGGAAAATCGGGTACCAAATCCACAAAAGAATCTTATTTGTGACATTCACCAAACCTTTCAAAGTGCCGAAATAATATATGATGATCATGTGGCTGTTGTGGAAGAAGATCATGTTGATGATGATACCCTCAAAATGGTGTACCCTTGTCCTCCAATCACCAGTCTCAATAATAGGAAGATCATCAAGTTTCCCGTGTTTGCTAATTCATGTTCAAAGTAATTATCTATTTTAACTCTTTTTGCTCTGCCCAAGGCTATAAGGATAACTAATTAGGGGGCATGTATTTCAATTTCATACTTATTATCAATAAATGCATTTTGAATTCTCCAATTTTTTTTTTTTTTCTTTCTTTTTTTGGCAAGGTTTATTCATATTTTCTTTTTTCCGTTTTCTTCTTAATTTAAACAATGCAGAGTAAAAAATGAATATGTTGACAATAACAGCACCATAATCCATTCTTGTAATTTTGAAATCCCAATTAATCACGCTGATGACAATTGTGAGCCTCCCCAAAACTAGAAAGGCTAATGGAACATGAAGCTAAGATAATCCAGCCGTATCAAGAACCTGTTGAGGTGATCAATTTAGGGACTAAATATGATGAGAAAGAAATTAAAATAGGTATGTCTATGAAAGAAAAAGAACAAGAAAAGTTGATTAAACTTTTATTTGACTATGTGGATGTCTTTGCATGCTCATATCAGGATATGCTTGGGTTAGATACTAACATAGTTGAACACAAGCTACCAATCAAACCTGGATGTGCTCCAATTAAACAAAAACTAAGGAGGATGAGGCCTGATATGTCATTTAAAATTAGAGAAGTCGTCAAGAAGAAATTTGATGCTGGTTTCTTAGCAGTAGCAAAATATCGTCAACTGGTTGCTAATATTGTCCCAGTTCCAAAAAAGGATGGAAAGGTTTGAATGTGCTTTGATTATCGGGATTTAAACAAAGCTACTCCTTAAGATGATTTTCCTTTGTCGCACATTGATGTCCTAGTAGATAGCAATTCTCAATATTCTCTTCTCTCCTTCATGAATGGTTTCTCAGGATATAATCAAATAAAGATGACTCACGAAGATAAGGAGAAAACTACATTCATCACACAATGAGGGACTTTCTATTATAAAGTGAAGCCATTTGGATTAAAGAATGTTGGAGCAGCCTATCAAAGAGCAATGGTAACTTTGTTTCATGACATAATGCATAAGAAAATAGAGGTTTACGTGGATGACATGATTGCAAAATCTTGGACCAAAGAAGACCATGTCATTAACCTTCAAAAGTTATTTTTGCGGCTATGGAGTTTAGACTCTGTTTAAAACCTGCTAAATGCACTTTTTGTGTAAGATCAAGCAAGTTACTTGGGTTTATTGTTAGTTAAAAAGGGATATAAGTGGACTCAGATAAAGTAAGAGCAATCCAAGAAATACACGTTCCACGCATGGAAAAAGAAGTTTGTGGCTTTTTGGGTAGATTGAATTACATTGCCAGGTTCATATCGCATCTCACTGCTACATGCAAGCCAATTTTTAAGTTGTTGTGCAAAGACCAAAAGGTTGAATGGAATGAGAATTGTCATAAACTTTTGAAAAGATTAAGCAGTACTTGTCAAAATCTCCAATCTTAGTACCTCATGTTCCTGGGAAACCACTTATTATATACCCTGGCAGTACTTGGCGAGTCAATGGGTTATGTACTAGGTCAACATGATGAATCAGGTAAGAAATAACATATTATTTATTATTTGAGCAAAAAGTTCACCAACTGCGAAACAATGTGTTCATTGCTTGAACGAACATGTTGTGCATTAGCATGGCTTGCTCGTCGGTTGAGGCAATACATGTTATTTCATAAAACTTGGTTCATGTCTAAAATGGACCCAATTAAGTATATCTTTGAGAAATATGCTCTTACAAAAAGAATTGTTCGTTAGTAAATGTTATCAGAATATGACTTGGTGTATGTTACACAAAAGGTTATCAAAGGAAACGCACTAGCAGAGTATTTGGCCCAACAACCTGTAGAGGATTATCAATCAATATAGTGTGAATTATCCGATGAAGGTATAATGACTCTTTTGAAGATATTGAATCAT
Organism: Cicer judaicum; assembly: GCA_037974835.1. Lineage (NCBI taxonomy): Eukaryota > Viridiplantae > Streptophyta > Magnoliopsida > Fabales > Fabaceae > Cicer > Cicer judaicum. The sequence continues at coordinate 10,194,655 of JBBPBS010000207.1, read as the reverse complement.
CTAATAAAGAAAAATGAACGTTGGTATTTGATGGTGCTTCTAATGCATTAGGGCATGGAGTTGGAGCCATTTTGATTTCCCTAGAGAACCAGTTCACTCAATTTACGGCTAGATTGTGTTTTGATTGCACAAAAAATATTGCAGAATATGAGGCATGTGTCATGGGCATTAAAGCAACCATTAAATGAAAGGTAAAAGTTCTTGAGGTATATGGAGACTCATCTTTGGTCATCCATCAAACAAAAGGAGAGTAGGAAACTTGAGATTCCAAATTGATTATGTATCATACACATATCAAAGAATTGGTAAAACACTTCGAGCATATTACTTTTCACCATATTCCTCGAGAAAAAAACTAATTGGCCGACGCCCTGGCCATATTGTCATCAATGTTCAAAATAGGTGTCGGTTTCAAGATGTGTCAGTTATAAAAATTCAACAAAGGGATAAACCTGCATATTTCTTATCAATAGAAGAAGAGCTTGTTAGCAAGCCATGGTTTTATGATATCAAATCCTATGTTAAGAATAGAAAATATCCATCGGGTATTTCAGAGAACGACGCGAGGGTTTTGAGGAGGTTATCAATGAACTTCTTCTTAAATGGTGATGTGCTTTATAAGATGAATCATGATATGGTTCTCCTCAGATGTGTGGATGAAGCGGAAGCAGAAAAAATCATTCAAGAGGTTCATGAAGGTTCTTTTGGAACTCATGCAAATGGGCACGCAATGGCAAGAAAAATCTTGATGGCTGGCTATTATTGGTTGCTAAGGAATCTGATTGCTTTAGTTACATAAAGAAATGTCATAAATGTTAAATCTACGCTAATAAAGTACATGTACCGCTGACCTCTTTGAATGTTTTAACATCACCATGGCCATTTTTAATGTGGGGAATGGATGTTATTGGACTCATCAAGCCTAAAGCTTCCAATGGTCACCGGTTTATCCTTGTAGCTATTGATTATTTCACAAAATTGGTTGAAGTCGCTTCTTATGCCAATGTAACGAGAAATATGGTTTTAAAAGAGAAATATGGTTTTTCAAAATTGGTCAGATTCATTAAAAGAGAATTGATTTGTCGATATGGCTTTCCAAACAAGATAATCACCGATAACGTGACTAATTTGAATAACAAAATGATGAAAGAGTTGTGTGATAGTTTCAAAACAACACCATAATTCTTCTCCATATCATCTGAAAATGAATGGAGCTATAGAAGCAAAAATATCAAGAAGATCATACAAAAGATGGTGGAGACGTATAAGGATTGACATGAAATGCTTCCCTTTGCATTACATGGTTATAAAACCTTTGTTTGCACCTCAATAGGGGCAACTCCTTTCTCATTGGTGTATGGAATGGAAGCGGTACTTCCCATTGAAGTTGAAATTCCCTAGAGCAGAATATTGATGGAAACAAAACTGGAAGAGGCTGAGTAAGTTCGATCACGATTTGACCAATTAAATCTCATAGAATTAAAAAGAATGATAGCTCTATGCAACGACCAGCTATATCAAAAAATACTTAAAAAGGCATACGAGAAAAAAGTTTGTCCTCGAGAGTTTCAAGAAGAGGACTTGGTGTTAAAAAAAATATTGCCCATCAAAAAATATTCTCTTGGAAAATGGACCCCGAATTACGAAGGACCACACGTTGTGAAAAAAGCTTTCTCTAGGGAAGCTCTAATACTCGCAGAAATGGATGGATATGACCTTCCACTTCTAGTAAAGTCAGATGTAGTCAAAAAATATTATGCTTAAAAAAAATGATAAAAAATGAGCTCGCTAGGTTGAAAAGCTGAAAAGGCGACCTAGGAAAAAATTAGAACATCCCGATGGATTGGAAACTTAAAAGAGCAATCCATGTAAAAGTTAGGGATATATAATAAAGCGCTTCAAACTGAGGCAGATATTATTCTTGCAAGCTGACTAATATGAGTCCTAAATTACAAGAATGACTAGCATTTTTTATGTCTCCAACTAAAGCTAAACACGTTCATCCTCACATTGTAACCCCTGCCTCATTTGTTTTGTTTTCAATGTAACGAATGTACATTTTCTGATATTCTCATTCGATGTTGTATGTTACCCTCTTTCTAAACTAATCCAGTTTCATGGTTGATTTTCTGGCATTTTGAAATATTATTTTATGATAATAATTGTTAGAATTTGAAATACGTGGAAAAATAAAAATATTCTAAATATTTTGACATTTGAAAATCAAATACACGGGAAATCGATAGATTCTCAACATGTATGGGTGCATATAAGAAAAATAAAGAATAATCATTTTAAACAATGGACTTGGTTTAACCTCGAAAAAGGGGGGGTCACACGAGACATACTAGAGTCATCATGCAAAAAATGAATGGTTGTTATCTTCACCCATCCATTGAATCTTATGGGCGTAGAAGATAATAAGGATTAGGGAATCAAAGAAATGAACAGGAATTGATCATTAATTCATGACACACATAAATCATGCATAATTTACTCACTCACATGATACATGCATCTTCATTCACACTTTACCTATACTCAACTACCTTGCATAACCCATAACATACGCATGAATTATTTATACTTTATTGATACTCGATAGCCATTAACATTCACATTGCAAGTATCATATACATATTCCCCCTCTTTATCTACCTTCAAGATTGGACCAACAACCTTTGTTCATTTTTGTCGATCTATGCATCGGTAACCAATCCGAAGACGTTCATTTTTTATTTTTGTCGATCTACACATCGGTAACCAATCCAAAGACAATCACTTTCATATGTGTCGATCTACGAATCGATAACCAATCCGAAGACGATCACTTTTGTTTCTGTCGATCTACACATCGATAACCAATATAAAGACGATCACTTTCATTTCTGTTGATCTACACATCAGTAACCAATTCGAAGACAATCATTTTTTACTTATATGGATCTATGCATCAGTAAACCATCTGAAGACGATCACTTTCATTTTTGTCGATCTACGCATCGGTAACCAATCTAAAGATGATCATTTTTATTTCTATAGATCTATGTATCGGTAAACAATCCGAAGACGGTTATTTTCACTCATGTCGGTCTACGTATCGATAATCAATCTAAAGACGATCGTGTTGCAGATTTCAAAAACAAAATTGCATCATTCCCACTTTAATATTTTAGTGGCACTTTAATATATGCGTTTGTTGTTGGACAAAATTTAGGTCCTTATATTTACTTATCTTTTACATGATAAGATGAAAATGAAAACCATTATTATTCATATTTTTCAAGTAAAATATAATTAAATAGGGGCAGCTGTAGTATCCTAATTTTGTCCAACTTATTAGAAATAATTCAAAAAGTAATAATATCGATTTTTATCATAATATATTAATTTTTTTTATTTGTATCTTCAATATAATTTATACAAAAAGGAATATATATATATATATATATATATAAGGAAATAAAAATAATATAGCGAAAAATCAAATTACAATTACAATGCCAAATCTAATTACAGTTTTCATAAATAAACTCATTATCTTTCATCAATTTACAATGCCAATTGTAATAACAATTTTAAAACCAAATCAAATTATAAATTAAAAATTAAGCCAAATTAAATTACAATAAAAATTAAGTCAAATTAATTCAAATCAAGTCAGTTGTTCTAGTTTTGCCTTTGTTTTGTTCTCTATTGTTGCCCTTGCTTACTTCCAAACCTTGTTGTGTTGATGCTAATTGCTATTGATGCACAAGTCATGCTCATTAATACATTTGTACCTGTTGTAACTAATTAGAAAAATAAAAAGATAATTTTTATAAGTCAGCCATTGTACACATTATAGATAACAAAGAGACAAACTTTTGCGTTTGTAAAAAGAACTAAATGAAGAAATCAAAGATATCAGTAACAAACAACAAATAGAGATCGTAATTTATTGTTTTTACAATAAATCTTTTTCTTTATCTTCACCATACAACTACTCTTTTGTTTAAAAAATGTAGGTTTTTTATTTATTTGTAAGAGTAAAGATTAATGTCCGAAACATATAAAAATAACACTAAAAATTTGAACCTGATGTCGTCCTTGCCATTGCATATATCATTGTCGTCGCCGTTTCTTCGTCCTTCTTTTTTGTTTCTTTTTGTTTGTTTCCTAGCCACTAAGTTCTAAGTTTTGTGGCCGCCTCCCTTAGGTAATGTGGCCGCCTTCCTTAAGTTGAAATTAGGGTTTCAAATTTATGTTTCAACCTTATTTTGTTAAGTTGGTTTTAGGCTCTACTCAAAATTTGTTTTTAAGTTAAGTTGGGTCCAAACAAAAAACACAAAATTCTGTTCAAGCTCAGTCCATTTAAACCTTTTTTTAAAAATAAATAAATAAGGGTTAGTTTCCTTCATAACTAAATATTAATTTCATCATAAAAAATACAAACAAATATTATATTAAAATTTAATTAGATGTGATATCTTTTTATCTTTGAGTTGTTAGAACATAATTAGTACAACTTAATAGTTGTAAAACTTTATTTATTTATTTATTATTTTTTAATAAATTAATTTAAAATCGACTATTAAAGTTTGGTTAATTAGATGTGATTTTGTTAAATCTTTGAGCTATTATAACACAAGTAGTACAACTAGATAGTTCTAAAACTCTTTATTTATTTAGTTATTTTTTTTAATAAATTAATCTAAAATTGACTTTTTAAAATTTGGTTAGTTAGATGTCAATTTTTTTTTTTAATCTTTGAGTTGTTAAGACATAAGTTGAACTATTTGGTGGTTTTGAAACTTAATTTTAAAATAAAAAATGTAAATAAATATTTCATTAAAGATTAATTAGATGCGACATCTTTTTAATCTTTGAGTGGTTAAGATACGAGTTGTACAACTTAATCGTCCTAAAACTTTCATTTTTAAATAATTACTCAAATCAAGCAAACTCTTGTTTTTTGTCAAAAATATTATTTTATATATAACGGAACAAATTTCCTTTATAAACAATCAATGCATCTACATTAACCAAGAACAACGTAGGTTTGATTTCTCCATCGCAACGAGAGATACGTATGAGCAAAATCATATTCTTGTCAAGCACATTGATAAAAATTTCTTTTTTTGTCCTTTATTTGTTAAGCACGAATTTATTCCAAAATAATATTTTAAAAAATAATAATAATTGTTATTCATATTTAATAATAAGGAGAAACAAATATATTTAAGTTAAAATTAATCTTACAATTAATTATAGTTAATTGTTGTTTTAATGGATGTCGTAAGATGCTAATACATTTCTTACGCATAATTGACTCACGAACTCAAAATTTGGTTTCAAAGACCATTTTTTTTTCTTTCTATTTTTAAGGGTTTCCCAATTTTTTTCTCCTATTTTAAAAGAAATTTTGGTGGTGATTCCATTGAATTCGAGAAACACTCTAAATTTAGGCCGCGATAGCTGAGAACTCCACTGGAGATATTTTAGAAAGTCAAGCCTAATAAATTATATGTGCATATTTTTTAACTTTTTATTTTTTATTTTTGATTGTTTTTCATTTTATTTTATTTTATGTGTTTATTATTTCTTAATAAATATTAGTTGACATTATAATATTTTTTAAGCTTGTAGATCATTTTTATTTATTTATTATGTGTATATGTTTTATTATCATTGAGTTATTGAATCATACTTATTCCACATCCTACGCTTTTACTAAAACACACACTTATGAGTAGAACCTTATATCTGGATTTCTACAAAACTTAAATTTAGGTTCGAAGTTTTGTAGTAATAGTCTTCTGAATGTACATCATATTTTACTACCAAGTGTTTACTGATTTCTTTTGGGAAGTTTCCTTGCATAACATTACATGTTAATCACTTAATAAATAGCACAATTATATTTTTTTAAAAATAAAATGTATAATTTTGAAAAATTAAAATCTATAATTTCTATCATTAATACATCAACGTATATCTTAAAAGTATGTGTCAGTAAGTATTTTTCAAAACTTTGAAACAACCTTTTCCTATAAAATAATTCATTTTGATATATGAGTGTGAGCGACTATTAAACCAAATCCTAGCAATTCATAATGATTTTCTTTTTTTTTTTTTTAAAAAAAAGAGAGAATGTGAAATTGTAAAATCAACTTTGGATAAATGAAAAAGAAAATTGAAAGTTCCAAAATTGAAAATTG
>JBBPBS010000207.1:10155589-10188217 GCA_037974835.1 Cicer judaicum | reverse complement strand
ATTGAAAGTCCCAAAATTGTGAAATCAACTTTGGATAAATGAAAGACAACAAACAACATATTGTGAACTTTAATTATTTAAAAAAAAAAATTGCATATGTAGTTCCTCAATTTAATTTTATTTAGTTATTTATTTATTTTCATGATTTGATCCTTTTTTAATGTTTAGTGATATTTGATATTTTATGTTTTTAAATGTCTACAATGTCAATTTTTTTATTTATAAATTTTTTAAAAAATCATCATAATTTTTAAATAAAACTCATAAAATTAATAATCATCTTCAATATAATGCAAATTTAATCAAAGACATAATTCAAATATTCAAATAAACTCATATTTTCTTCTCCGACAACATCAAATAAAGAATGAAAAATATGAGTTTATTTAAATATTTAAGTTATGAATTTGATTAAATTTGTATTTTATTGAAGATGATAATGAATTTTGTATGAAAATTTTGATAATTTTTTTGAGTTTTTGTAAAAAAAAAAGACAACATTATTAATATTTTAAAACATAAAATATTAAATTATCATTTAAAATAAAATAAATAAATAAATAAATAAATAAAACGTCAAACATAAATTAAATTAATAGAACGCTGCGAGAGTAGATGATGCAAAAGTTAATTCGTTGAAATCTAAATTAATCCTGGTAATAACTAAGGATTATCCAGACTTAGCGGCCTCTATTCTCCCCTCCTTTCTATTGATTGTTATTTTTTATATTTTTCTCCAAAATCGAATTGTTTAAAATAAATTTTTGATTAAAAATCAAAACTCTAATTCATTATTTATTTATTTAAATAAATGATTTTTATATTATTTAATTTTATTTTATATTTTTTATAATTTTTTAGTAAAATCTTTTGATTTTCTCCGTCTTGTTGCATAACTCATTATCTGCAAATAAACTTTTTATAATGTCACAAATATGTATAAAAAATTTATTAAAAATATATATTACGTTTACAATAAATATTAAAATTATATGCAATTAAAAATTGGATTTTCATGTTATGATAAAAATTTATAATTATTAAAAACATTTAATTTTAAATGTATTGAGACACATTTGAATTTCAATTAATTAAGTCAGGACGGAAAGAGTGTGTTACGGAGACCAACCAATTTGTTCCTTTCGCTTATAAGCTTATTGACGAAAGACGACTCAATTGAATATTCTTTTCAAAAATGAAATTGAATTTGCACAAATTTTAACTGTATATTTAGCCTCCATCATATTATTATATAGCCTCCTTGTTAATATAAAACCTGAAAATAAATGTCCTTAAACAAAGCACCAACATTTCAAACCAAAAAACAAAACGCTTAAGCACCTTAAGAAACAGAGTGAAATTAAAAAGTGAATCTTCCTTCCAAATTTGTTGGATATATACTACAGTGATTCCAATCAAACAATTGACATGCCTCGTAGTGGATCCAGGTTTATTTTACATTTCTTAAATACAGAAAAGTTTATTTTGTTTAATTTGAAACATCTAAACAAACCTACATGAATCATTGAAGGGACTATTTCAAATTTTTTAGTAATAACATTGAAATCGTTTGTTTTTGATGTAACAGATCTAGAAGAAGTGGCTCTTTCGGTTCGACCATAGACGATTTATTGGAAACAAGCATTTCCCAACCAGTTGAGGAAACTGCAAAGACGAGATCTGACTACAGGTTAAGTTTTATATTTTCATTGGGGAATAAAATTTTTATTTTTTTAATATTGATAATATTTCTTTGTAAAAAAAGTTACACAGTTAATAAATTATGTTCAAGGGTATATTCAATTTGTATTTGAAAGAGTTTTAAAAAGTTATTTTGTGATGAAATTTTTTTGAGATATCAATTCAATATTTTAATATAATTAAAATAAATCTTGTAGTATGCAATTAAGATAATTTAAATTTTTTTAAGCAATTTGTAGAAATCTAGTAAGATTTAATTAATTTTTTTACAATTTACAAAATATCTTGAGGTATTAAAATTTTTTCAAAATTTAATGATTTTTTCTATATTAGATTTTTAGTAGAAAAATTATTTCTCTACCATAAGAAATTTCTTTTGACTCATAAAACGATTGTTTTACACGGCAAATTAAAATCATGGTTAATTACGTTTGCAGCCCAAGTTCACATGGACGCATAAGAAATGGAACACATAGTCGATCACGATCACAGAGTTCATCAAGAAGTAGAAGGAGTTCAAGTTCATCACGAAGCAGAGGTAGAAGTTGCTCACGCAGTTCATCGCCAAGTGGCTCACACAGTGACTCCCAAAACAGAACACATGCACACAATTTGTTGCAAAGTAGAAGAGAAAATAGACGCTATAAAACACACAACAATAGTGGAACACCCAACCAAACAAAGCATGTGGAACCAGGTTAGTTATGATTAATTAGTTTTAATTTGACTTAAATATATATTTTTTCATGTGAAAATAAATATAATTTTAAATTGCATTCCAATGTCACAATTGCGACTATAGATTTGTAGATTTTGAAGTCGCCGATGTAAGTTGAATTTGATTGTATTTTCATGACTAAAAATATTTCAAGATATTATTTACCAACGCCTAATAAAAGAAAAGATAAAAAATATTTCAGCGGATCTTTCTATCTCTAGACCAAGTCTACTTTTCAATTTTCATATATGGTTCAAAAAATGGATCAACATAATCATGTTTTTGTATACATATGTATATTTATTTACATAGAACAAAATATTTTGGAGCAAAGTGGGATTGAAATTGACCTCAAGTCATTGAGCCTAAAGGCAGAAGAGGAACTATCCAATCGACCAAAAAATGGAGTGATATATGATGAAGTTGAAGCCAATTTGAGAAGCATTAAGAAACGGTTGAAAAATTTGTCAAAGAATCATAAGACATTGTCAATTGATGAGGCTATTGAAATATCCGATGCAGCTTATATTTTGAAACTTTTGAGAAAATCAGCACATGAGATTGAGTTGGCTGGGAAAATGGCTCATAGTGGCGCACTCTTTATGCTTCAAGCCGATATGATAGCGGAGAAAGGGCGCCAGCTGCTTGTACAAAGCAAACAAAAGTTGCGAAAAGCACTTAGTTGATCAAACAATAATGTTAGCAACACATTTTTTAACATACATTTTTCGACATAATCTATTTCATTGATTAAAATTTACACGAATACTACTAAATTCATATAGAATTTTCATGATTTAGTGATTCATGTGTAAATTATAAATGATTAAAATTAGTGTGTTAAGAAGTGTACGTTATAAGTCAACTATTTAAGATTTTATACACAATGAATATCAAACCATTTGAGTTAGACTTACCTGCGAAGATGTTGAAAATTTGCCAGAGAGAATTTTTATTCATGTATTTATGTACTACAATAAACATTCACCCTTGCATGTGCTCATTCTATTATTAGCTTTCAAGCTTATCACATTCTATTGTTAGCTTTCATGTTTATCACCTCAAATGCAAGAATAATGAAAAAATAGAATGAGATATATTGTAGGGCTTATTTTATTAAATGAATAAATTGAGTTATCTATACATGGCTCTCTCTATTTGTCTTCTAGTTAGTTGCATTTGGTAATATTTTTAATTTAATCATAATTAATTTTATTGAAAAAGATCTTTATCTACATTTTATTATTTATTACGATTGTGTGTATTTATCACAATTGCATATTCTTTATTCTTATCTTTACCAATTTGGTATTTGACATCAATGGAGAATTTCAAGGAAACATCTTTAAAATGGTTATTAACTTTGGTGAAATGGTGGTAATTGTCTTTATAACTACGAATGATTTAAAGTTATTTTTAAACAAATTTTGATAAATTAAAGTAGTTATAAAGATTTTTTCAACTTACACTCAGCTCATTTTTCTATCTCCAGACCACTTTTACACTGTTAGATAATATTATATATTAGTAGTAAGAGTATTTTAAACATTTATATTGTCTTGTATATATACTCATTGTTACTCTATTAATTGAAGTTTTGGTTCATTTGTTTGTGAAACCCTAGCCAAGGGTTCCCTCTCTTCTCCCTTTCTTCTTCTTCTATGTTTATGTTAAATTATCATTGTTAACATAGTATCAAAGAGTTTTGGTTGTTTTCGGGATCTACTGTAAAGTGGTTCGCAGCTTGTGCGACCCGTTTTGCAGCTGGTACTGATTTGTTTCCTCCGTTTCTGACCCGTTTTGCAGCCGGTACCGATTTGTTTCCTTCATTTTCGGCGCAATTCTGCCTCTCTATTTCCGGTGCGATTATGCTCTTTTGTTTTCGACGTGGTTCTGTTCTTCTATTTTCGGCGTGATTTTGTTTGGTTCTTGTTGACTCTGCTATTGACAGGTTATCCCTAATTTATTTTGTCTCAGTGATTGTGTTTGTCTATTTTCCTGTCAATATTTGTTATGGTTGGTGCTAAGGGTGATTCTCTTCAAGTTGTTAGTGTTCATCTCAATGGACAAAATTACTCTTATTGGAGTTATGTGATGAATTTTTTTTTTTTTTGATTGGAAAAGATATGTGGTGTTTTGTTGATGGAACTTCTGTTAAGCCTACGGATAAAAAGGATGAAACTCAATATGAAAAAGATCTGAAAACATGGAATGTTAGTAATTCAAAAGTTGTTACTTTTATTAATAATTCTGTTGAGTTGTCTATAGAAGTGCAACTTGCAAAATATGATACTGCTAAAGATATTTGGAATCACTTGAAACGTTTGTATGTTCAACCTAACTTTGCAAAATGTTATCAGTTGGAAAGTGATATTAGAGCCCTTAAAAAGAACAATATGACTATTCAGGAATTCTATTCAGCAATGACTAATTTGTGGGATCAATTGGCTCTTATGGAAAGTCCTGAGTTGAAAGTTGTCAAAGCTTACATTGATCAAAGAGAGGAACAACGTCTGGTTTGATTTCTGATGGCTTTTCGTGATGATTTTGAGGGACTTTGTGGGGGTATTTTGCATCGTTCCCCTCTTCCTAATGTTTTATAAGTAGTTAGTGAATTCTCTCAACTCGTTCTGGTAGAGGAAATCAGACTTAAGACTCATTCTGGTGTGTCATATAAGGGAATTCTCTCAACTCCTCCATCTGTTTTTGCTGCTCCTATTCAAAAAGGAAAATCTCAACGGAGGGTTGGACTTGGTAATGATGAAGGTGCCTTTTGCAAAGAAAAAGGTCATTGGAAGCACATAAAAAAAAATTTAGGGGGCCATCGTCCAATGTTGTTGCTTCTGCTCCTCCTACCATTGGCTCTAGTTATGGTTTTGTATATTCATCTAAGACTTCTTCCCAAATATCTGATATTGCAGAACAGCTTCATAAATTTCTTGTCACTCAATCACATGCCATGTCTTCCACCTCTTCTAAAGGCTTGAACTCCTCTAGTATGTCTGGTATATCTTCTTTCATATGGATTCTTGATTCTGGAGCATCTCACCATATGGCATATGATGATAAATATTGTGTCTGTGAATCCTGCCTCGTTTGTGTTGGTTAAGACTGATGATGGCACTTCCATGCCATTAACAGACATTGGTTCTGTCTCCACACCTAACTTATCTATTTCTGATGTTTATTATATTCCTAATCTTACTTTGAGTCTTGCTTCTGTTAGTCAAATATGTGATTTCGGTTATTCATTTATATTTTCTTCTACTTCTCGTTGTGTGCATGATCCACATTCTGGGAGGCTGATTGGGACAGACCATAGACAGGGGGTTTTTATGTTTTGGATGACCTGCAAGTTCCAGATATTGCAGCCTTAACAACTACTGCTGAATTATTATCTAGTTTTCACTTGAATTCTTTGTCTTCTTGTTTTTGTTTATGACATTCTCGCATTAGACATGTTTCTGCTTCTAGATTAAAATATTTGGCTTTTACTGGAGCTTTAGAAAAATTACAAACCAATGATATTTTAGATTGTTGTGGTTGTAAACTTGCTAAATTTCCATCTTTACCGTCTAGTAAAAGTGTTTCCGTTTCATATGCGCCTTTTGATTTAGTTCACTTTGATGTTTGAGGTCCATCACCAGTTTTCACCAAAGGTGGATCTAGATATTATGTTTCATTTATTGATGATTACACTTGTTATTGTTGGGATTATCTTATGAAAAATCGGTCTGAATTTTTTGACATTTATCTTATGTTGCGTGCTATGGTCAAAACTCAACATAATGCTGTTATAAAGTGTTTTCGTTGTGATTTAGGTGGTGAATATACCTATAATAAATTCTATGAATTACTTTGTGATGATGGCACTCTCCACCATACATCTTGTTCATGCTATTAATAGAATTTCATCCTCTGTCATATCAGGTTTGTCTCCCTTTGAAAAATTGTATGCTTCTATCCCTGATTACCATTCTTTGAAAATCTTTGGTTCTACTTGTTTTGTTCTTCACCCTCAAGTAGAGCACAGTAAATTGTCTTCTCGTTCAACCATGTGTGTTTTTCTTGGTTATGGGGATGATCAAAAGGGTTATCGTTGTTATGGTCATTAAGCAAGAAAACTTTATGTTTCTTGTAATGTTGTTTTTCTTGAGCACATCCATTTTTACTCTATTTCATATGTTTCTCATATTACTAAGAGTTCTGAACTAACTCATATTGATCCGTTTGATCCTAATGATAATGCTTCTAGTGATTGTAATGTTGAGAATTGCTAGAGACATACTACTACTCCACATGATGACATCCATCTTGTCCCCCTGACTATCCAACCACCTTATGCGATTGTTAATCCTCCTTATTACCCTTCTCGTCAACGTAACTCTACTTAGTTACCTGACTTTGTCTATTCCACTTACTCAACTTCGTTTGCTTCCTTCTTAACCTCTATTCACAGTTTGTTTGAGCCATTTTCTTATAAAGAAGTTGTTTTTGATCCTCTTTGGCAGCAAACTATGGCAGAAGAGCTATATGCATTGCACAAAACCAATACTTGGGAATTTGTATCTCTTCCTCCTGGAAAACGTGCTATAGGGTCTTGTTGGGTATACAAGATCAAAACTAAGTCTGATGGGCCAGTTGAGCGCTACAAAGCACGTCTTGTTGCTAAGGAATTCTCTCAACAACATTGTATTGATTATGAAGAAACTTATGCTCTTGTAGCCAAGATGACCACTATTTGCACTCTTATTGCAGTTGCATCTATTCGTTAATGGCATATTTCTCAAATGGATGTCAAAAATGCCTTTTTAATGTGAGCTTGATGAAGAAGTCTATATGGTCCCTCCACAAGGAGTTTCTCATAATCAAGGAGAAGTATGTAAGTTAAAAAAGGCTCTATATGGTCTTAAATAGGCTCCTCGAGCTTGGTTTGAGAAATTATCTACTATGATCACTTCTCTCGGTTTCTGCTTTAGTGAACATGATTATGCATTGTTTATAAGGTCCACCACTTATGATTCTGATGCTAATTGGGTTGGTGACACCACAGATCGTAAATCCACCATAGGGTTTTGTATCTTTCTTGGAGACTCTCTTATTTCTTAGAAAGTAAGAAATAGGACATTGTTTCTCACTCGTCTACAAAAGCTGAATATCGTGTTATGGCATCCACTACTGCTGAATTAATTTGGTTGTGTTGGCTTTTGTCTGATATGGGTATCTCTCTTTTTGAGCCAACTCCGATGCACTGCAATAACAAGAGTGCTATTCAAATTGCTCATAACTCGGTCTTTCATGAACGCACCAAACACATTGAGATTGATTGTCATCTTACTCGTCATAATCTTCAACATGGAACCATTATTCTACCATTTGTCTTTTCTTCTTTACAGATTTCTGATTTGTTCACAAAGATGCACTCCATTAAACGTTTTCGTTTTTTAGTTGACAAAGTTTCGATGCTCCATGTTAATGCATTGTGAGTTTGACGAAAGATGTTAGATAATGTTATTATATATTAGTAGTAAGGGTATTTTAGACATTTATATTCTCTTGTATATATACTCATTGTAACTCTATTAACTGAAGTTTTGGTTCATTTGTTTAAGAAACCCTAGCCAAGGGTTCCTTCTCTTCTCCCTTTCTTCTGCTATGTTTATGTTAGATTATCATTGTTAACATATCATTGTTAACACACACATGAGTAGATGAAGAATGAAAAACACCCTTTGATTCCTACCACAAAGCTATTCAATAACATAGCAGAATCATCAACAACAACAACAAAAAGTTCACCTTTTTCACTCCTGAAAATGCCACTACTTCAATTTTTTTGGTTCAACTCCAAATTAACAAGTTCCCAAATTCAAGAACTAGGAGAAACTCAACATAAAAAGCCATCACTTTCTGCAATCTTCAATTTTTCACAGCTTAAGTTTGAATGCTGAATCTTCAACACGACTTCAAGTCTTAACGAAAACTATCATCTTTCACCATCTTCCCCACAACTGTCTTCCTAGAGCCCATCATTCCTGCACGAAAAAATTGAAAGTATTTAGAATGCCAAAGTAATCATACTTGTAATCCATAACATGTAATCACGACACAACAAACCAAGAAACTGTCCATCAACATATATACAACGTCCATTTAAATAAGGTTGGATATGTTGTGACCTATTCTACAGTTTTATTGGTTCAAGTAAAAAAATGGTAATATAGATACTGAGAAAAGCAACAAATTGAGCTAAGATTGCTATTTATTGATGCTTTTACTTACTAGAACCGAAGAATATAGCATCAAGCCATCAACTAGAATGAATTGGGTTAAATTAATTAAAAATCAAGATGCTTTTACCTTCATAATCAACTCTTGTGAAGAAACAAGTGAAATTAATGGTTTAATTGCACCAACTTTTGCGATTCTGATTCGATTTTCTGGTTTACTTTTAGCGAGTAATCGAATTTCCATGGTGGCTTGTTTCTGGTCTTGGATTGAAGAAGAGTGAAGATCGGAAACAAGTTGACAGATGAAATCATCGGAATTTTCGGAAGCACAAGAGATAAGGATTCGTTGGGATTGTGAAGAAGTGGTGGCGAATTCACCAGATCTATCCTTTACAGTCGCTGAAAGCGGAAGAAGTGGAATCGTAGTTGATGGTTAAATCGTTGAAACTGCGTCCCATGTAAGTGTAACTCTCGGTTCCCATAACGGTAACATTGTTATTAGGAATTGGGTTGCGTCGGATGAACTCGCCGTCGACGGAAGTGAAAACATAATTTAGGGGAAAACAAGATTTAAGAAAATACAAATTTACGTGTTAGATTGTGAAGGACGGAGTGAAAATATAAAAATATAATTTAGGGGAAAACAACATTTACCTGTTGATTGTGAACCAGGGAGTGAAAACAAATTTCAGAAAGACTGAAAGCTGAAGTTCATATGAGTTCGCGTTGAAGGATGAAGTTCATCCGATTTGTGTTGAAGGATGAAAGGTTGAAGGATGAAGCTCGCACAGAGGGATTTGTGTTGGCACGTGTTGGGTGAATTTAGGGGAATTATTATTTTTAAATGTTTGTTAAATCGCTCTAATTTAACAAAATTTGTAATTATAACAAATTTGTTATTTTTTTTTTATAGTGATTTTTTTAATATGTATGTTAGAACAATTTAATTAGAATATATCTAACAAAGTTTATAATAATAACAAATTTGTCATTATCTTATTATATTGTATGTATAACAACTGATCTAATATCGACAATGTAACAAGGATAAAAAAAGTTAAAATGGATTAATGTAGGTATACTTATTATTTGGATTAGCCATGTTGGTAGCTTTTCCTGCCACAATCAAGACAAGATGAAACATTTTAGTCACGAAAAATTAGTATTATGTTCCATATAACACTATCCAATTGCATAAAAGAAACTCACAGTCACATGTATTAGAGTTGTATGCTTAATACATCAAAAATTGAACACAAACAATTGATCTAATTAATGATGAAATGATTAATCTTAGAATTACCAGCAAAACAAAACAACCATTCCCATTTTTAACAAACAAGAACGAACACATGAAGGTTGGTTAAATGATGCAATAAGAAATATATGCTTGGTTCCGGTCACATACTTGTGTTTGAGTTCGTCAAACGTAATTAACCTATTGTATAGCTTAAGCTTTAGATTTGATTTAAGCCTTAAAGTCAATTCACCTAAAAGCTAAGATTTCTAGCTTTTGCACTAAAATAGAATTAATTCTAAAAACTATCTATAAATCAACATATCCAAAAGTAATGATGATACAAATTATTCATGCATAAATTAATTAAAAAAAAATGTTATTTTAATGAAATCAATTACTTTACATAAAGTATTCATGCATAAATTATTCATAAAATAATTTTACATTGAATTTAATATAAAATAATTATTCATAAAAAAAAATGTTATATTAATGAAATCAATTACTTTACATAAATTATTCATGCATAAATTATTCATAAAATAATTTTACATAAAATCAATTATTCATGCATAAATTAATTTACATTAAATTTACTTTTAACATAAAATAATTTTATGAAATCAATTATTTTCATTGCCAAACCAAAAATAATATTAATAGGTTTAATTGCAGTTTTGGTTGCTCTATTTTAGTTAAATCGCGAAATTTGTCCCCTCCATTTTGTTTCTCTCTAGTTTTGGTCCCATATAGAATATTAGTCCAATACTTGATCAAATTTCATTTTTTTAAAGTCGTACTATACAATTTATTATCATAGATTTCAGGTACAATCATTGAAAATGAGTTATTCAGGTATGGTGTGACTTGAATAAATAAATAAAAAATGAAATTTCATTAAGTTTTGGACCAAAATTATGTTTAAGGGACCAAAACTGGAGAAAAAGAAAATGGAGGAACTACTTTTGCAATTGAATTAAAATAAAGGGATCAAAACTACAATTAAAACTACTTAATATATACAAAATATAATTTAAACAGTTAAGATAAAGAACAACACGAAACACCAAACACAAGAGTTATACCCTTGAAACGTCTTGCATGTTTTTATAATAAGGGAGTTGTTTCACAATAACCTGGATGGACCTACTAGTTTTTCATAAATATATATATATATATATATATATATATATATATATGATAAACTTTTATTATTTTACTAAATTTAAGATAAACTTTGATTACTTTATTATTTTTATAAATAAAATAAAATATAGATAAATGCATGTATTCTTCCACAAAATTATAGTCTATCACTAATTCTTATGGTTGTTTTTTTTTTTATAAAGACTATATCACGAAAAAATTGTTATAAATGATTATATTTAGTTTATCACTGTTGGTATAATGGCATCTATCCTTAGGAAATTATACACAAGATTATTAACCAAATTATACAATTTCTTCTTAAGTGATGAACTTAATATTAAAACCAACTTGTTTAATACTAATTCCAATTTAACAGTGATAGATTCAAAAGATTATTCAAAACTGAGATTTAAAAACACATGTATTATCAAGATAAAGAGTATAGAGATAGAGAAACGTGCACCAGCGATTTTTATACTTGTTCGACTATCGATTCGATAGTCTACATCCAGTCCTGAAATCACTTAATGATTTCAGCCTTCACTAGAAATGATTTGAGTATGTTTACAGACTTTGCAACACTTCAATGCCTATACATCTAACTCAACATCAATCTACAACAACACCAATCTATCCTTAAGAACTACTCGCCAAGCTCTAGCAAGATCAGATTGAGATCTCTTTTAGATGATTACACACACCCTAAAAGATGACCACCAGTTTCACAATACTGGATTTCAACAACACTTTCTTTTACAAAGATTTGTTCTTTCAAAAAGAACTAAGAACACTTGATTCAATCACAATGAATTCTCACACTAAGTATTTGCCAATAATGTTTTGTGAGTTAGAACAATTTTTCTCAAAGTATATTTTTCGAATGGCTAATGAAAACTTTCAGTTCTCTCTCTATTTTTTGTTCTCTACTAAAAATTGTGATTGATTCAGTTTATATAGTTTTAGAAAAACTTCAGACAAATCGATTTCCCAATCGATTTTATTAATGTGTATTACCAGCTCAATCGATTTCCTAATCGATAATTGAGTTTCTTGTTTTTCTTGAATCTTGAAATAGATGAACTAATCGATTTGCTAATCGATTGTTTTAATGCATATATCAGAAGCTGATACTCAGTTTATATTAAAGTCTATTGACTAAACGATTATCATTATTTTGTTCAAAATGTTAGATCAAACAATCGATTACTCAGTCGATTCACTTTCATTAACATAATCGATTTGGCAATGGGCTAAATTCTCCTTGTAACTCAGACATTTACTCCAATCGATTTTCCAATCGACTGACATGTCCCAGTAACTCAGGTATTTAGTTAAAATCAATGTGCCAATCGATTATGCAATATGTTTCTCATAAATGATGAACTAATTCATTCATGCTATCGATTAACTAGTCGATTAGTCAAAAGTTTGTTACTTAAGAAAAGTATAACAATCGATTGTCCAATCGATTTCTTCAATCATAGAAAACATGTCTGATTAAAAACATTTTAGTAATCGATTTGCCAATTGATTAACTCAGTTAAAGCTTGGTTCTGTGAATCAGAAAATCGATTACCCAATTGATGTACCAATCGATTGTCCAATCGATTTCTTTAATCTCAAAATATTTAATCTCAAATTTATCCTTAGTAAATTTTTCTTTTATCCTCAAAATATTTAAACTCAAAATATTTAATCTCAAATCGATTACCCAATTTACTTTTCTCACAAGAGTCACATAATTTATCCTTAGTAAATTTTATGTTTGGAAGACCTAGCACTAGTTGTTTGCTAACAAGTTTGTTAAGATGATTTATATGTATGTGAGCTATTCTCTTGTGCCACAACCAATCTTCATCAAATTTAGATAACAAACAACAAACATTATTTGCAGGCAAAGAGTCAAGATCAATCATGTATATATTATTTACCCTTTCACCAACCAATTTTATGCTATCATCTTCCTTGTGCTCAAGTGTACAAGTATGTGATGTAAAATATACCTGGTATCCTTTATCGCAAAGCTGACTAATGCTAAGCAAGTTGTGTTTCAAACCTTTTACATAGAGAACATCCTTGATTACCGTTGTTGATTCACTCCCTATGTCTCCAGCACCAAGTATTTTACCTTTGTTGTTGTCACCATACTTTACATATCCTCCATCTTTTAAATTCAAAGACAAGAATTTTGATTTGTCTCTAGTCATATGCTTGGAACATCCACTGTCTAGGTACCATGAGTGTGTTTTGGATGTCAAGCATATCTGCAAAATAGAATTCAGACTTTGGTTTTAGGTACCCAATTTAGATTGGGTCCTTGAGGGTTAGTCTCAATGATAGGTTTCTTTACTCTCCAAACTTGTTTCCATCCCTTGTTAGCAAGCTTTTTCAGTTTACAATTAAAAGAAATATGTCCCTTTTTGCAACAAAAATGGCATGAAAAAGCAGAGGATGTACTTTGAGTTGGTTTAATGAAAACATCATGCATTTGCTTTGATCTAACAAATTTATGATTCTTTTGAGCATTCCTATTTGGTCTATAGCCAATTCCAGATTTTTCATTATGATTCTTTTGATTGCCAAGAAGAACATTCAGGTTGTTTCTACCACTAGTAAATTTTGTTAAATCAAATTGTAGTGATTCAACCTTTCTTTCAAGTTCAATACAACTAGTGAGTTTATCATGTGCTTTGTTTTTCAAAAGTTCATTCATGTCTTCAAGCAACTTATGATCTTTTTTGAGTTCTTCATACATCATGCACTATTTTTCTAATATTTTCTTAATGCAAATCAACTGTTTGACTACCTTAATATGTTCATCATGCAATTCATTGAAAGCATCATGCAATTCTTCATAAGAGGAATTAGAGGTAGTACTTATATCACTATCTGTATCTGAGTTAGTGTTGGCCATTAGACACAAGTTTGCTTCTTCTTCTTTTGAAGATGCAGAAGATTCTTCATCATTGTCATTCCAAGCTTTGTAGGCTCTTTTAGTTCTTGAAGATGGTTGATCCTTGCCTTTAGCTTTCACAAACTTGTTTCTATTTTGTAGTTGCAAACATTCAGATTTAATGTGGCCTATTTTTCCACATTCATAGCAGGTTATCACTTTGCTATCATTTGTCTCATTCTTGTTGAAGCTTTTTGTCCTTGAATTGGATGATTTTCTTGATTGGTTTTCTTTCTTTTTCAGAAATTTCTTGAACTTTCTGACCAGCATTCCGATTTCAGGTTCTTCATCAGTTTCACTCTCGGAATCATCAGTACATGTTTTTGGTTCAGATTTTACTTTATGAGTTTGAGCCTTCAAAGATAGTCCTTTTCTTTTCCGATCAGTTTGCTCTGCCTCATTCAACCGTTCCAGCTCCATTTCATGTTCTCTGAGTTTTCCAAAGAGGGTGGCAATGGGCATGCTTCCAAGATCCTTTGATTCAACTATTGCAGTGACCTTAGGTTGCCATTCTCTTGTCAAGCATCTCATTACTTTATTTATTTGTTGCTCATTGTCAATTACTTTCCCTAGAGCATTTAGATTGTTAATGACATGTGTGAACCTTGTCTGTAAGTCATTGATTGACTCATCCTTCTTCACATTGAAGAGTTCATATTCGTGCATCAGAGTGTTGGTTCTGGCCCTCTTGACATCAGTTGTGCCTTTATGAGTTTCTTGGAGTGTATCCCACATTTCTTTGGCAGTTTTGCAATTTGATACCTTGAAAAACTCATCAGCACTCAAAGTAGAAGTTATTATATTTTTGGCTTTTGCATTATAGCCAACATTTTTCTTATCCTCATCAGACCAATCAGATCTGGGTTTCAAGATTAATGATTCACCAGTACCAGCAATTTTAGGCACATAAAGACCATTTTCTACTACATCTAATATGTCAAGACCACTTGCCTCTAGAAAAATAACCATTCTTTCTTTCGAGTACATATAAGCGGACCCAGGGGTCTAGCTAGAGAGTCACCTTCGCCCAGGAATTAGGTCATTTTCTTTTTGAATAGTCTAAAAGAGTAGGCTCTTGATGCCAATTGTTGGTATAATGGCCTCTATCTTAGGAAGTTATACACAAGATTACTAACCAAATTATACATCTTCTTCCTAAGTGATGAACTTAATATTAAAACCAACTTGTTTAATACTAATTCCAATTTAACAGTGATAGATTCAAAAGATTATTCAAAACAGATATTTAAAAACACATGTATTATCAAGATAAAGAGTATAGAGATAGAGAAACGTGCACCAACGATTTTTATACTGGTTCAACTATTGATTCGATAGTCTACATCCAGTCCTGAAATCACTTAATGATTTCAGCCTTCACTAGAAATGATTTGAGTGTGTTTACAGACTTTCCAGCACTTCAATGCCTATACATCTAACTCAATATCAATCTACAACAACACCAATCTATCCTTAAGAACTACTCGCCAAGCTCTAGCAAGTTCAGATTGAGATCTCTTTTAGATGATCACACACACCCTACAAGATGACCACCAGTTTCACAATACTGGATTTCATCAACACTTTCTTTTACAAAGATTTGTTCTTTCAAAAAGAACTAAGAACACTTGATTCAATCACAATGAATTCTCACACTAAGTATGTGCCAATAATGTTTTGTGAGTTAGAACAATTTTTCTCAAAGTATATTTTCGAATGGCTAATGAAAACTTTCAGTTCTCTCTCTATTTCTGTTCTCTACTAAAAATTGTGATTGATTCAGTTTATATAGTTTTAGAAAAACTTCAGACAAATCGATTTCCCAATCGATTTTATTAATGTGTATTACCAGCTCAATCGATTTCCTAATATATTATCGCATTTCTTGTTTTTCTTGAATCTTGAAATAGATGAACTAATCGATTTGCTAATCGATTATTTTAATGCATATATCAGAAACTGATACTCAGTTTAGATCAGAGTCGATTGACTAATCGATTATCATTGTTTTGTTCAAAATGTTAGATCAAACAATCGATTACTCAGTCGATTCACTTTCATTAACATAATCGATTTGGCAATGGGCTAAATTCTCCCTGTAACTCAGACATTTACTCCAATCGATTTACCAATCGACTGACATGTCCAAGTAACTCAGGTATTTAGTTAAAATCGATGTGTCAATCGATTATGCAACATGTTTCTGATAAATGATGAACTAATTCATTCATGCAATTGATTAACTAGTCGATTAGTCAAAAGTTTATTACTTAAGAAAAGTATAACAATCGATTGTCCAATCGATTTCTTCAATCACAGAACACAGGTCTGATTAAAAATATTTTAGTAATCAATTTGTCAATCGTGTAACTCAGTTAAAGCTTGGTTCTATGAATCAGAAAATTGATTACCCAATTGATGTACCAATTGATTGTCCAATCGATTTCTTTAATCTTAGAACACAGGTCTGATTAAGAACATTTAAGTAATCGATTTGCTAATCGATTTAATCAGTGAAACCTTTGTTCTATGAATCAGAAAATCGATTGACCAATTGATTTCCTAATTGATTGATTAATACACTTACTTTATGATTTCAGTTTTAATTGGCAAATATTAGATGTGTGAAATCATAATGATGAATCTACCTAATAAACACTATGACCAATAGACAAATTTACACATAATCTTCAAGCCTTGTATGATATGATCAATCTTTGCTTGATTGCTTGAGGTCCAAGATTTGTCCAAGTGTAGTGTTTGATTCTTTTGCATAATCTTTAAGCCTTATGATATAATCAATCTTTGCTGAAATGTATCTCAACTCAGACTATTAGATTAATCAGATAATGCATATACATTGTATGTTTGGAAGTTATATCAAAATCAATGTCAAAGAGACATATATCTTACAATCACTAATTATTTTTTATTTTTTGGGTACAAAGTCTATATGACGAAATCTTTACTCAAAATAAAAGTCTATATCATGAATTCTATCAGTAGTATATATATATATATATTTTTACGGTCTATCAATTATTCTATGATGTATATGATGAAATTGCTATACTTTTTAAGTTAAAAATTTATTAAAAATAGAATAGTAAACAAAATTGAGAGACATAAACCTACTCTAGGAAACAAAACGAAAATTATATAATAAACTTTCTTGTATATATATATTTTTTTTCTGTTAGAAATTACCTATGTGAAAAACTGACAAATACTAGTAGAAGTTGTCCTTGTCTAACATCTCAATCTTTAAACAAATTTAAACCTTTCAATATCTCTCACTAGTGAATAACTATTGGATATAAATTATGGTCAATCACAATAAAACGTAGATTTGTCGTACTCGGTACCGTATCCTTCGAGTGTAAATTTCAAATAAAAAATAAATAATTTTGAATATTATTTTTCTCCTTCTACATGACTCTAAAAATAACAATATACATATCTTAATATATATTATGATTCTCGTATAGAAGATTGTACGTTAGAAACTACTTTAAATGATTACATTTAGTCCTCCTATTGTTATTATTTTAGTACAAAGTCTATCAATAACAATATATCACGAAATTGTTATAAATGATTGCATTCAGTTTATCACTTTTATATTCATATAGAGAAGACTCCAAGTCAAGCTTTTGAAAAATTTTATTTTCGATAAAGAACAAAAAAAAGTATATATATATAAAATTGTCATTCATTTGCTTTTATTTTGGACAGAGTGGGAAGCGCTACACTGAAATAGCTTTTTTATGACTATGAACTAGTGTCTTCTTTTTTATTATTATGCTTACATGCTGTTGTGGTTCAGCACATGCATGGTTTAATTTGGTTTAAATATTTAATTAAGTTATTTCGTTAAATTATTGTGTTTTTATTTTAATATATATATATATATATATATTTTATTTTAATGAGAGATTTTTAAAATTAATTTTTGAAAATTATAAAGTACTGTTATATATAATTAATAAATAAATATTAACACATTTTTAAAAATAAAAATATACAATATTTTCACAAATGAAACCACGCTTGATTATTCATAGACTCATTCTTTCAACTTAGTCATAAAATTAAGAATATATTATAAAGTTGTTATGTGTGAAAGGGAAATAAACTTGTTTATTCTTAAGCCACCTCTAAATTCGTGACCTTATTTTAATTTGGGGTGAGTTGTTCTTTTGTCACGACATATTTTGATATTTCTATCCACTCCCAATCATGAGGCAGAGTAGGAAGCTACACATATAAACTCTATTGGTTTATTATAATAGTAAACATATAGTATTGAATTTTATATATTGTGAGTTGAATCTTTTGGTGTTATTGGAAGTTTGACATTTAATATAAGTTTTTTTGGTAAGTGTTCCGTGAATCGATTAGAATACTATTATTTTACCATAATTTTTTTAATTTTTCTCTTTTTTTTTTATATAAAAACAAGGAAGTTACCTATATACTTAGTTTATATTACTCAATTATCTTTCCCTATTTATATTTTGTATTTTCTCTTCATTTCATTCACATTTCTCAAACCAATTTCTTTTTGTTCTTTTTGGTGCTAAAGATGCAACCTGATTTTAGTTGGATGGTTTCGATTGAAGTGATGTTGGGTTCTCTAAATCATGGAGAAGTTCAAGCATGTAGCATTTCTATCATTCCAGACAAACTTAGAGAAGTTAACGAAGATGCTTACAAACCAACACATATATCCATTGGACCTTTACATAGAGGATCCACAAGACTCCTTCAATTAATGGAAGAACCAAAATGGCATTACATGCGCGAGTTTCTTGATCGACAAGGAACAATACAAGAACAAAATAGAAAATCAGAGTTAAGGTTAAGAGAATGCGGCTTCGACATTCTCAAATTAGATAAAATTGTTCGTGCAAGCTACGGTGGAGGAAGCAACAACATCATTGAAGAAACAGAAGATCACGACATCGCTAAAATTATGATAATCGATGGTTGTTTTCTTTTGGAGCTTCTCATTAGGCTCGGAGATTATACAAAGAATCAAACAACAACTTCTTATAACAACGACATAATTTTTAAAACAGACGAAAAAGTGTTGTCCGTTTTAAATGATGTAACAATGCTTGCAAATCAAATTCCTTTTCTTGTTCTCAAGAAATTATATAGGAAGGTATTTCCCGATGGTAGCGAAATCAAAGACGATCATCGTGTGGCTGATATTGTTCGTAAGGCTTTTGGTTACCCTTCGGTTAATAGCTCAGGAGGTGCTCATATACTTCATTTGATGCACTTGTCCACAGTGGATCAAAACCAACAACATGAAGGGAAAAAAGCAAAGATAGAATTATTGAGATGTGCTACAAGGCTACGTGCTTCTGGGGTAATGATTCGACCAAAATTAAATACCACAAATCAAAATCAACATAAATTTGTTGATATATTTGATTTTGATATAAGTTTTAGTGATTCAGGAGAGTTAGATATTCCACCGCTATATGTTAAAGAAACAACAGAAGTAAAGTGGAGGAATTTGATTGCTTGGGAGCAAAGCAAAATTTGGATTCAATGCAAATACACTTCTTATGCACTTTTCTTCAATGGTTTGATATGTTGTGAGCATGACATTGAATTGCTTAAAGAAAAGGGGGTTATTGTAAACGAGTTAAACAAAAGTAATGAAGATTTGTTAACTCTGTTTCACACGATATCTAAGGGTGTTGAACACATGGATTTGAGTTATAATGAAATTTGTGGAAGGTTGAATGAATATAAATACAAGGGTATGAAAGTTAGTAAAGTGTTGAGAAAATATCCTATAAATGTTTGGCATCAATGGAGGCAAATTTTTGATATTGTTGTGTACTATGTAAGAAATTGGTACAATATTTTGATACGTGATCATATACCTACGGTTTGGAAATTCATAGGAATTGTGGCAGCTGCTATGCTCTTGGTTCTCACTATTCTGCAGACTTATTACTCTTCTCGCACCAAGGACTAATTTGTTCTCTTATCAGGTTGTTATTTTCATATGGCAATTTTCATCAAAATGTTGCAGTTATTAATCAAAATGTTGCAGTCATATAGAGATATAGAACCGTGTTTGGTGTTTACGTTTTAACAATAGTCCCTCTATTTTTTTCATTAACATCCAAAATATGTCATATATTAAGAAATTTAATAATTAAACAAAACATGTTGGTTGGACTAAAAATTTGGACTTATTTACTTAAGTTGACTTGTCCCGCTTAACATGCCAAAAAAAAAAAAAAAGGAATGAGGTGCGTTTTCTGTCAAGCCAAATAAATAAAAATTAATTTTTTTTATTAAAAAATGCGACTTTGGTTGATTTTTATTTTTATTTTTTTTTTTATAATTTTTTTATTAATTCAACCCAACTAAAAGATTAAAATTGATTGTTTAACTTATTCAATCTAAATTATAAGACTAATGGATGAAGCACTCAATTTTAGAATATTGATAGTTTATTACATATGTAATTTCTTTTTCCTTTTCAAATTACATAATGTAAATTCAATTATTATAAATTTAATTATTATTGATAAATTCAATTAAATATATTCATTACTTAAAATGAGTAACTAAAGATACAATTAAATTTATACGGTGATAACGAATATATATAAAAAAATTATCTATCACCAAAAATACTAAAATTGGTGTTTTTTTTAGTATCATCTGTATAAATATAAGAACAGTTATAATACACTAATTATATTGTTGTCATTATTTTATTATAAAATGTTAAAATAAAATGATAAAATTTGGTGGGTCAACCTATAAGCTGACCAATCCGCCACGAGGCGAGGTGGGGTGATACTTTCAACTCGACCACCTAAGTTAGTCAGCTTCACTTAAGTTAGTCAGCTTCACTGGATGGCGGAATTACAAGACGGGTGTTGTCTTCCTTAGGAAGGGGCTTATATTGAGATACCCTAAATTTTTTATAGCCTTATAATTAAAAATCAAAGAAGTATATTTAGGTGCAATAATAGGTTAGACCAAACTAGATTTTACAATGTCTAATTATGGTATGTCAAAAAAATCAAGTTCTATTCGGATTTGTAGTTAGTAGTAGTAGTTATAATAATAATAATAATAATAATAATAATAATAATAATAATAATAATAATAATAATAATAATAATAATAATAATAACAATAACAATAATAACAATAATAATAATAATAATAATAATAATAATAATAATAATTGGTTATATCAAATTAACAAACTGTTTTAAGAGCAATTCATTGGCTCAAAATTTCATTTTTATAACAACGAATCCAAATTCTTTAGGTGATCAAGCTTGTTAATCAAGCATGTACGAATGTTGATTTATTAGACACATGTTAATACTTTATATTATTATAATAATATTGAAAAATAAACATATATTTTGGTTTGGGTTATTATAGCTTGTTTTTCAATAACAAAATAATATATAGATTCAATTCTATGGTGATCAATCATAAAAAAACATTAAAGAGGTTCATCTATTTTCTAATTTATAAGGAGGTTCATCTACTTTATAATTGCATAAATAATATATAAAAACAAAAACTACATGAACTCAAGGAGGTTCATCTATTTTCTAATCGATAAAAAAATTAGTTCATGATTAAAAACATATCAACTATGAAGAAGATGAAATTACACATAGCAAACATAGAATGATTCTTCACTTCTTGCTTGTGTGAAATCTTCAAGTTCCTAGTCTCCAAGATGTACACAATATGATATGTAATGCCGCATAGGTTAGAATTCTTGCAAAATCTGAGTTTTCAGCTTAATATGGTCTTGAGGCACTTGCTAGTGCATTGCTACCATTTTGAGCACATTGCTATGCTTTAGAGTAAAAACTTGACATCAAATGCATGTAGCGCATCACTAAGGGCAATGCTCTACAATATTAAATAAATAATTTTGTTTTTTTTTCAAAATTACTCTTTCTCTTATTTGACTTGAACTTTTTGCTATTTTACAATCCAAATTGGATTTTGGTGTCATTATGAAATTTGTAGTTTTGGATGTTAGCTTTCACTTGAGACTAATTTGACTCCATTTAGACATCTACATTCATAAACTAATAACCAATTAGAAATTCAAAATAGCTAATTTAACACTTATCTTTCAACCTCAACTTCCTCTTTATTAAATCTCACAAAACATGCTAGTATTTACAGGGTTATTGTAATTATCACTCAAATCCAATATCATACACATACTACAACAAGCTTGAAAATTTTCTGAATAGACTCACGTTGAAAAATGCACATATACTTTTAGAAATCTTAAAGGGTTATAATGAGGCCAACGTACAAGTGGGTCATTTGGGATAGTAGGCTTCCAATTTGAAGTTAGGAAAACCTGCTAATCATTTTAATTTTACATCATGACATTAATGACTTATCAACCAACAAAGTACAAGAGAGTAGAAACCAAATTTCATTCACAGATTGTTTTGGGCACTCCACCTTTTGACATGAATGATATTTTGAGGATCACCTAATTACTAATTAGTGAAATACATCTTATTACCTTTTGACATGAACGATGTTTTGATGATTACCCAATTACTACTTAGCAAGACGACATATGGTTCTTTCTTTTCTACTTTTGGTTCTCTTGTACTCCACCCCAAACTTAAAATATTTCTATTATAAGAGCAACCACAAACTTAAAATAAATGTTTAGGATAAAAATTATTTTTTCATTGAAATGTAATAAGGCTAAGCAACACAAAGAAAGGAACTTATTGTCAAAGGGGCTAGCAAAGAAAGGCTTAAAGAAAATTTTCTCAGTGTATGCACAAATTACAAGTAAACAACTGTAGAGAAAATATACAAATTTTGAAGAAATGATACATATTAGAATATCACAC
Organism: Cicer judaicum; assembly: GCA_037974835.1. NCBI lineage: Eukaryota > Viridiplantae > Streptophyta > Magnoliopsida > Fabales > Fabaceae > Cicer > Cicer judaicum. The sequence continues at coordinate 10,165,323 of JBBPBS010000207.1, read as the reverse complement.
AATGAAGAAAAATTAAGTGTTTAGGTACATATCTCACATGGTAGATAAAGAGAAATTTGAACCTTCAATTTCTCAAAGTATTTCAATAGATATATATAGCAGAAGAACACTCAATTATGCAACTTGACAATTACACTTCATGACATATGGAGCATGAATTATTAAAAAAGTCTAAACGAGTGCACATAATCAAATCTCACAAGTAAATTGAATTCAAAACAAATCAACTTTGGTGGAGCAATTAATTAATTCATCAATACATTTGTAAAAAATAAAGTACTAAATTTCCTTTCATAGGTTATGTCCTATAAAGCGTTTCTTTTACGTCAGTAGCTTGATGCGTAAATGCTCAAGTTAAGGTGGAGATAATAAGTTAAGAAAAACATTGCATCCTTTAACTTTCTTCTTTAAGATAGAAAGTCCATGTACTTGGTATATTCAAGAAAGTGTTCCCATGCCCCAACAATTAGACATTTGAAACATATCCTCCACGGTCGAGAAGAACAAAAATCATCTTGTAAATGACTATTCTCTTTAATCACCAAAGGTTGAGTCTCAAATGTCGCATATATATCTACATGTCGTACTCTTTATAATGCCTAAAATTAAACTATGAATATTAAAAAAATTGTACACAATGCAGATGAAACTGAAATTTTCAATTAAAAAATATCTAAATGTTTGCAAATAAATAGAAATTCTTTTGTAAATTATTGAAATAACTTTGAATACTAAAATATTTACAAACTTTAAAACAACTTTCCAATGAGACTTAGTTAAACTATAACTCTAATCTAAACTCAAGATGTGATCCGGTTCCATCCATGACATTGACGGGCTGGTGAGCAATTCAGACACTGCTCAAGCTTTCAATGTTTACGGATTATCTGGAAAACATCACCCCAATATAGTGAACATAAAACTCAATTATATAGATTTAATAAAAAAAAAATTATAGATGTTTTTCAGCCATGTTAGTGTGATAAACATACAAAATCCTCTCGACAAACTATATTTAATTTAATAAAATACTATTTCTTCGTAAGCTATATTCAAGTACCTCTTTTACCTCTAATCTTTCCAATAATATAAGTCATTAGACATGAATAATCAATTGAACTAAACTCTACATAACAAGTAAGTCATAAAGACTACTTTTGATTCCATCCAATGTCTGCTACTTGAATAACCTCTTTTGGAAAGATTTGACATAATTAAGTTAGTAAGTGATGTCCCGCTTACCATATCTCATATCGTATGTAGAAGGAGATTTCATCTAACAATTACTAACCATATATATTAATATATAACTTTAATAATAATATAATATATATCTAATCATAACATATTATTAAACATTTACTCCATTCACCCAATTGAGCATGCGCTTAACATTTAAGCTTTCAAACATAATTAGTTTCACTTGAAATTGATCTATATAACTCAAGTTGTGGTATTCAAAAGTTAACAAAATTACATAGTAATCTTATGACAAAGCAGTTATGTTTACAAGACTACTAATCCATTTTTGTATTTATAAAAATCATAAATGTTAAGATAAATCTATTGTATGTCTTCTTTCACACTTAACTAATTTCTTTCAAAAACGAGTTTCCTAGCTTAAGATATTGATATTTTAAGATGACTAAGACATAACAACTTATAAAATAGTACAATTCACTTCATAAAATCACAAAAAATTGTAAAACTAATATAAACTTATAACAATTTACAATAACAAAGTAATAGAAATAAGCTTTCAATTTCAATTGACTTCACCCATAATCGATTCATATTGTTTTTGTTATACATATTTTAACACAACTACATCATAATCCTTTTCTACTGAAAACACTATAACTTTGATGATTTAATTAAACTAAAAAACAATGTTCGGTTTGAATAAACGATAACATTTTGGAATACATAAGATGTTTAATTATGGTCAAATTCTAAATGTATCTTCTTGTGAAAAATTATGAGAATATCTTCTCGTGAATAATTTGGAGTGCTTCTTCTTGTGAATAGTTCTAAGTGTATCTTCTTTTAAATAATTATAGGTGTATCTTCTTGTGAACAAATTATGAGCATATTTTCTTGTGACCAATATTTTGACTGTATCTTTTCATGAACAATATTTTGATGATATCTTTGTGTAAACAATATTTTGACGATATCTTTTTGTGAACAACATTTTGACCATATCTTCTTGTAAACAATATTTTGATCATATCTTTTTGTGAACAATATTTTGACCATATCTTTTTACCATTGGCTTTCCATCAAATTCATTGACTTTTTTAATGGAATGACATGGTGTAATTCTTAGATGATAAAAGCCCGAGGTAGAATTATTTGACTTAGAATTAGTACCTTTGGGGGCGTGACATTGTTGAATCATCAAAGTTAGTGAAACATTAGAGACTGTATATTAGAGGTAGCATTTTGAGTGTGTTGCAACTTTTGATTAGCGGAACATGAGCTTTGAATTCATGGCTTGAACAATATTTTCAGAGTTAATGATATCTTGATATAAAGTCTTTAGAGGCATGTTGAGTTTGTACACATTAGAGGCACACAAGGGCTTTAGAGGCACACAAGGGCTTCGGAGGCACGCAAGGGATTTAAAGACATGCTTCAAATTCAGTCTTCAGAAGGATTCTTTATACCCAATTTCAGAGCCAGTCTTCAGAACCATTTATCAGATGCAATCGTCAGACCCAAACTTCAGAGCCAAACATTAAAGACAATCTTCATAACCTTATGTGGAACTTGTGTAGAGGCAGACACATTCTTTTGTGTTCCTCTGATCGCTTCCTCGTGTATGTTCCTCGAGTATCTTCCTCTGATTTTCTTGTTCTAATTATTGCACACTTAATAAACCCACTAGTCCAAACTAATTGTTTTCATAAAATATCTTTGTTAACATCAAGATCACAAGAGGAAAACCAATTTGGTTCCATCAACCCCTTTCTTTTCTTTTTCCCTTTTCTTCTCTTATTTCTAGTTTTACAATGTATACCCACACATACACTACTTTTATTATTTTATTTCTATTTCATTTTTGTTTATATATTGGAATATTGATAGAGACACCCCTCCTAAGTGGGATGCACTTTGATTATGCCATCAAAAAAAATTTAATAGTTATTAGTCACTCAAATTTATACCTTTTTCTAAATCATACAGGATATAAAACTAATTATTTTTATTATTATAATAATTCTACTAACTATAAAAATGAGCCTGAATAGAATTAAAAAAAATGCTAAAGTTTTTAAATATTTATCATTCACATTTCTAATAGGTTACGCTATCACTAAGTTATGATTGCATGCAATTTTATAAGGAATTAATGCATTTATTTAATTCTAATAAATAATAATAATAATAATAATAATAATAAAGAGATATTAATAATAGTGTAGACAAAGAAAGTTGGGGTGTTACACTGTTCTCACCTTCTAAAATTTTGTCCTCAAAGTTTTCTAAACTTTAATCTTTAACCTCAACAAAAGTACTAAACAAGCACAACAACAGTCATACTCTTTACATCTCTAAATAAAATTCACACACTATATAACAAGTAAAATATGGATACTAATTATATCTATTAAAATACTTGATAATTTAAAAGTATTTTTAGTATTTACATTTACAATCATCACTCAAGTAAGACAAAATTACTAAAATCATATAGTAATAAAATTTTACTATAGAATACTCACCTCAAATGTTTCCAAAGAGCACTTGAGGATTTAAGCATAATGGATTACTCATGTCAACTGCGGCTAAGGAGACACTTCGGGGCTTAGGCAATCTAGACTAGGATTAGTCAATATCTTTGGCATTATAGAGTTGTTCTCATGGATTTTATTCTTTCACGATTAGGTTATTCTAAAATGAAAGATGATAAAGTATACTTATCGTTATTATACATGACAAAAACTTTTAACAATTAACAAATTAATTTAATCTAACAAGTAACTAAGTTAGACTATATTACGTAATCCTATTTAAATGATTACTACTATTAACCAATAATTTTCTCATTCAATAAATATATCGTACAAGGAAAAGATCTCCTAAACATCGACTTTGTGTAATCAACTAGAAAAGATCTCCTAAATATACGTGCATTATGAAACTTATGTAGCATGTGCTTAAGTATAACTCGTACAACACAATAGATATCCCACCATAAGTTAAACATGCCTAATAGATCACCTAAGAACAAATGTATTTAATAGAAAAGGATCACGAGTGCACATTTGTCATGAATAAAATTTCTAAGCCAATTATGCAAAATCTTTATTTGAAAGTTGTTTTATTATAGTTGCACACTCTGATCATATGACCTCTAGACGATCTTAAAGATGCATGAGTTCACTTATCACTATTTAGGGTTCCATCTAAATCTTAGAACTAAATTCTAAGGGTAAGGATGAGGTTTTGTAGGTCACTAATTTTGCAACTAGATCCATTCAAATTCATCGATCTTACAAACTTTAGCACTTACTTTGATTTCACAACTCAGTTACTATCTAATACGGAACTTGTTAAGGTGTCCTAATTTTACATAGAAACCTTTAAGCAAAAAATATTACGACTAAACATCTTTAGTATTTGTGGACAAGTAAGATTACTCACTAATATAAATGATTTTTTTATAGGAAATACCTATTTTTGGTAGGCTTGCATAAGAAGTTTCTAAGTTCGCATTTTGTGGCATTTCATGGAATGGATAGGAATATGTGTTCTACTTAAGTCCTTAATTATATGGCTTCCTATACACAACAATTCACAAGGTTTAGGCGGTTGACATGAGGAGAATGATGAATTCAACGGAGGTTACCTCAATGGGAGGAACCAAGGAACGAAGTATCCATATGCATATGAGTCAAAATTGCATCCAACTCTATTGATCACAAATTTCATCCACAATTTAGTACACACTTGGTCACGAGAAAAGATATATCTAAATTAATTTCAAAACTCAATAGTATAAATTTTAGTAAAAATAATATTTCACTTCAACTAGTATAGTGTGAAAATTATACCATTATTTACTATTCATGTCTCACAATACATGACATGCAGAAACATCATGAATACACGAAACAATTTGTTACCAAACATATACAAAAAATCATAATCCAACTTGTAGTTTACTCAAAACAACTCCTACAAGTACGTTAATTTCAAATCCAAAACAACCATTCTAAAATTACATTTAGCATACAACCACCACCATTATCTAATTCAATATCCTCGCTTCAGACATATCATAGATTACTAAAATAAACTTTAATCAATCAATCAAGGAAACTTGCTAAATCAAGTAAGTATAATTCTATTTTCACTTTAATGAGTAGGGATCATTCTTTTATATGTTAAGTACTCTTAAATTAATTTTCTCTTAGAGATTATACCTCGAATTTATATCTCAATTATAAAACATCTAAAGAATATTCCTAGTAACCCGTAGTAGTATGAAATAATCATTCAAGAAATGTACACATATATACATGTGTTGTGTGAACTAAATACTTAGTGACAGTTCCTTGCCCATCCAAAAATAAATTTATTTACTTGTTTATTTTTTAAAACATAAGTTTAAGAAAGTATCGAAAACATACAAAACAAGAAGAAAATTAGAAAGCTTTATTTTTTTTCTCTTCGTTTGTATGGTTTCAATATCAGGCATTGAAACCATACATGCGAAGAGAAAAAAAATCTTTTAAGAATTAAATAAAAGAATATGATTTTGAATGTTATGAAAGCTGCAAATAGTTAGGTTGTAAAGTGACTTTTAAAGTTGGAATTGACATTGTCACAATACTTATATATGAATTTTATAAGATATGTATAAAGTTTTGAAAATCATTATTTCATCTCTTATCTTACAATATCTCATGTTATATAGACTCAAGCTAATATACTCATATCAAATAAGAGATACCCTCTAGAAGGTACTTACAAGTTGTTATTATTAAATATTTTAATCCTCATTACCATAATGCGAGTTCTAGTTATCACAAGGTCTAAGTATTTAATCCTCTAGAAAGGGCTTATATTCAGATACCCTAAATTTTTTTATAGACTTATAATTAAAAATGGAAGAAGTATATTTAGGTGTAATAATAAGTTAGACCAAACTAAACTTTACAATGTCTAGTTATGGTCTGTAAAAAAAATCAAGTCCTATTCGGGTTTGCAGTTATTATTAATAATAATAATAATAATAATAATAATTGGTTATATCAAATTAACAAACTATTCTAAGACCAATTCATTAGCTCAAAATTTCTTTTTTATAACAACGAACTCAAATTCTTTAGGTGATCAAGCTTGTTAATCAAGCATGTACAAATGTTGATTTATTAGACACATGTTAATACTTTATATTCTTATAACAATATTGAAAAATAAACATATATTTTGGTTTGGGTTATTATAGCTTGTTTTTCAATAACAAAATAATATATAGATTCAATTCTATAGTGATCAAGCATAAAATAACATTAAGGAGATTCATCTATTTTCTAATTTACAAGGAGGTTTGTCTACTTTATAATTGCATAAATAATATATAAAAACAAAAACTACATGAACTTAGGAGGTTCATCTATTTTCTAATCGATGAAAAAATTAGTTCATGATTAAAAAAACATATCAACAATGAAGAAGATGAAATTATACATAAGAAATATGGAATCATTCTTCACTTCTTGCTTATGTGAAATCTTCAAGTTCCTAGTCTCCAAAATGTACACGATATGATATGTAATGCCTCATAGGTTAGAATTCTTGCAAATTGCTATGCTTTGGACTAAAAACTTGGATGGGCAAGAAACTGTCACTAAGTATTTATACTAACAACACATACAAATGCACTGTAGCGCATCACTGACTGCAATGCTCTACAGTGTTAAATAGATAACTTTGTTTTTTTTCAAAATTGCTCTTCCTCTTATTTGACTTGAAGTTTTCGCTATTTTATAATCCAAATTAGATTTTGGTGTCATCATGAAATTTGTAGTTATCACAAGTTCTAAGTATTTATAAATCAAATGTCAACTACCATTATGTCATTAGTCATAACAGGACATAAATACAAGGTGTAAATCATCCATGATATGAATATTTTACATTAAAAAAAAGTTTTTAATATGTATTTGGTTTTGACAATTACATTTTTTATTTTATTTTGGTACTCATAAATTTAGTTTTTAGTTAACATCACTGTAAATATAATTTCATTTTAAAATAGTCCTTACATTCAATTTCTGTTATAAAACTTATAACACTATTAAAACTTATAACCATTTTTTAACAGAAAAAAAAAATTAACTATAACGTTTTCAACCTAAAATTAATCTCAAATATTTTCGTCTTCTTCCTTAAAAAACCTAAATCACGGACTCTTCTTTAATATTGTTTCAGTTTAGAAAAATTGTAACCGTAAAATTACCTTTCATTTATAATTAATTTCACTTCATTTGAACATTTTCAACTCTATACATTGTTAAAACACTGCACATGAGTTATATTGTTTTTTTAATTACAAATATTCAACATTACACTAAACTAATAAAATAAAATAAAAATACACAAAATAGTTATTATTCGTAAAAATAAAAATATATACAAATACCTTATGTTATCGAAGATACGTTTCTTCAAAATAACTCTATTAACAAACTTTAAATTAAAAGAAATAAACTAAATAATTTACTCAAAATACTTTAAAAATAATGACTCATGAAATAGGTTGATCATGGTGTTTTTTATTTTTATTTTTTTTCTTTTTATCAAAACTTACCCCATTTCTTCTTTTTTATCAAGACTTTGTGGTTTATCCCGATCTCTTCTTTTCTTTTTCTGTATAAGGAACTTTAGTTGACTTTGTGGTATTTCCGGATCTCTCCCTTTCCCTCTTTCTTTTTGCTTTCTCTTGCTTTCTCTTCTCCTCACTTCTCAAATCTGACTCATCGCCTGTTTCGATAAGTTCTTCTACGTTATCATCATGGTTAGATACACCGGAAGTTTGATACATAGTCGACTTAATGTGTGAGCCTACACTGGAAAAAGAGCTAGTAACATTTTTATATATGGACGCCGGTTTAGTGTATACATCATTCTCCATTGTTGTTTCAAAGCTATTTAAAGATGTGCTGTTCCAAGTATTTGCTACACTATTCATCGCTCTACTAACTACTGATCTGGGTTTGCTGAACCATGACCATGAGTCTTGTGGTTTGTTTGATTTAGCCATGTTACTAGTTTTTCTGCCAAAATTTAAAGGTGATAACATCATTAATAATTTCACTAATGTAAACAATTATTGAAGTTAGCGCGGACCTTTTCAGAACCACGGCATCTCCTATATTATTTTTTATAAATAATAACTATAGATTATTAAAACATTTTAGGCCCCATGCATTACTTGATATGTTGTCATATTATTATTTAAGTATATATGACATAATATTATTTAAGAAATAATGTCTGAAAAGTAACCACAGCAGCAAAACAAATTAAAACACAGAACAGGAAATGAGATATATACCTTGAAATAATGAAAGGTAGTGTGACACGTCCACTTATTTCACTCGCTTGAAAGTGTTTGAAATTTGTTGTTGTTTTTGTTAAGGATATGTATGGATGTGTTATAATAACGAAGGGCTTCACAATAACGCGGAAGAAGCCCATTTCGCAATATTCTAAGGTGACTTTCAATCTTTCTTTTCTTTTTTTATGAAGACTTTCTATCTACTAGCTCGGTCTTCAAATAATTGAGATTTTTATTCGTTTTATACAAATTAAACAATTATAAATAAAAGAAAAAAAATATTATTTTTATCAAATTATTTTTAAATATCAGTTTACAGTTTTATCTTTTTTTATGTTTACTGATTTATGAAATTAATTTTTTTATTTAAAAAATGATAGTTATGGTCTTTTCTTATATTTTTAAACTAAAAAATGACGATTTATTATATTTTAATGACGTAACATACAATTATATGATATAGAACCATCTAAATACACTAATTATTCATATGTTATTAGTTAAATTAAAAATATAAAAAATTTATGAAGTTGAAATCTAAATTTTTATGGTGTTTTATTTCAATTTCATTGACGTTAATTATCCTACATCATCGTATCATATAAAATGGGATGACTAATTGCGTGAATCACTAAAAATAAGAAGACTAAAACTACAATTAAACCTAGTTTTTAATACTCAATTTATTTTGACAAACAAAAAGAACAAAAACGTATTTATTCGTTTAAATTAATGAAGTACTAGATTATAACTCGCACGTTAAATGGAAGTACTTTATAAAAAAAATGTTCAATATAAATTTTTTAAAAGGTCTGAATGTGATATTTATGGTGTATAAATGTATTAATTTGATTGGAAAAAATATTTTCATATTTGTAAGTTTCTTGGATTATAAGAATAGTGGTTATATTACAAAAGAATAAATAAAATAAAAACAATTGAAAAGTTTATAATAAAATGAGTGATTTTTACCTTAAAAAATATGATTAAAAGAAGATGAATTATTGTTTGTATACACAATTAAAAACGCTAAAATAACGTTAAAATAAAATGAGTGATTTTTACTCTAAAAATATTATTAAAAAAAGATGAGTGATTATTTGTATAGATTTTGTTTTGTTTTGAACATTCAATAATTATAGAATACTTTCTTCCTATA
>JBBPBS010000207.1:10111454-10154980 GCA_037974835.1 Cicer judaicum | reverse complement strand
TTTTTTTTTTTGCAACGGTTTGCTAATTTAAATGTATGTGTTTTAATATTTTTTATTTATTTTAGTTTAAACTTCATTGAATTGTTTTTGCATAAGTTTGATTATTGATTTTTCATGGGATTATTATGTTTTTATATATTTTGTGGTAATTTATGGTTGCTAGATTTTAGTTTATAAAATGTAATTAAAATGTTATGATGTATTTATATGCAATGAGTTAAAAAAAGTAATTAGCAATTAAATCAAGTTTGTGTAATGAGTTATATTTTTGTTGTGGTTTTTTTAATTATAGAAATATAGACAAAGAATTAGTAGAATGTTGAATAAACAATGAATGAATTCTAGAGGTGCCACATTATACTATTGAATGATGTGGTAAAATTAGTATTACATGACATATAAAGATGTGATATGTCGACATATAAAGATACGATATTTCAACATAATATTTTGGGGTTTGTTTAAATATATTATATTGATACTAAAGACAATACAAATTCAAAGTCGCTAAATTAAAAAAGATGAATTGCAATCAAACTCGCAATATCTAAATTCATAGTGTATAACCATAAAATGCCTACAAATTTGACATAATCAAAGTAACATGAATACTTATATCTCCAACTTTATGTTAGTGTTTTAAACATTTTCTTACAATGGAAGTAAAACCATACAAATGAATCAATGTGAATGTATTGACTTTTTATTGAAATGGTTATACTATTTATACATAGTTTTGATCACTTTCACTCTAACTAATTTCTACCAAACTAACTAACTAAACAAGTGGTTAATTAGTTAGTGATTACATACAATCAATGTTTAACTTGAATTACACATTTTCTAATACCAAGAACATTCTTGGTTTATGCTAATTTTCCCTAAACATTCTTAGTTTCTAACACTTTCCCTTAATTCAAGTTTCTAAGTGATTTTACACTTAGCAATCTTCTTAACTCTTCAAATCTTCTTGTCCTCAAAGCCTTGGTCATAATATCAATCAGTTGAACTTCAGTTTTGACAATAAATGAGATTTAACTTGCTTATTCCAACTTTATCTCTTATGATATGAAACCTTGTCTCAATGTGTTCGCTTCTTTCATGAGACACAGGGTTCTTTGCTAAATTTATTGCAAAAATCTTGTCAATCATCAATGGAATTAGTCTGCAAACATCTAGCTTCAATTCTACTGTTAATGATTCCAACCATAATGCTTGGCAAGCTGGATAGCTTCCAACAATATATCGTGCTCTTTCTATCATTGTTATCTCCACAAAAATATGAATTTTAATACCCAACCAAGTCTCCATTTTCTTGCTTTAAATTTGTTATAAAAAGAATTCCATGCTCTATTGTACCTTGAACATATCTCATCACTCTCTTAACTACCAACTAGTGAGAATGCTTGGGTCTCTTCATGAATCTGCTTACTACGCCCAAACGATAGCAAATATCAGGTCTTGTATTGCACAAGTATCTTAGGGAACCCACAACCTGCTTGAATAGAGTTGAATCAGCCAGCTCTTCATCAATTTATGTTCCCAACTTTGCATTCACTTCAATGGGTGTGATAGTTGGGTTTCAACCAGCCATATTAAACATTCTCAAGATCTCTCCAACATATTTCTTCTGGTGCATCAACAATTCTTCTTCAATCTCAGTAAACTCCATGCCCAGAAAGTAGCTTAAGTTTCTCTTGTCTATCATTTAAAACTCATATTTCATGATTTCTTTGAATTCTACAATTACCTTGTTGTTGCCACAAGTCAGCAATAAGTCATCAATATAAAGGCATAATAGGACCATTGTAGGCCATCCATTCAGTGTGAAATGCTTCACATAAACTCCATGATCCACTGTGCGTTTGGTGAATCCAATGCCAATTAAACACGAATCCATTCTTTTGTTCCAAGCTCTTGGTGTTTGCTTTAAACCATAAAGAGTTTTCCTCAATATGAGCACTTTATCTTGCTTTCCCTCAATCATGAATCTTGGTGGTTGAGAGACATACAAATCTTCTTCCAGTCATCCATTCAAAATGCAAATTTCACATCAAGCTAGCACATCAGCATGCCCTGCCCCTAACACAGGCCAATGCTATCACAATCCTGATTGTCTCAATTCTAGCCACTAGAGAAAACACTTTAGAATAGTCTATACCCGCCTTTTGTAGGAATCCATTGGCAATCAATCTAGCTTTGTACTTAGCAACTGTGCCATCTGGATTCAACTTCAATTTGTAGACCCACTTTACTCCAATCTAGTTCTGTTTTGGAGGCAAATATGTTAAGTACCATGTTTGATTCTTCTCAATTGCATTGATCTCTTTCATCATTCTTTACTCAGGGTCCTTTCTTCAAGGTTTTTTTCATATTAAAATATTTTGTATCTGCAAATGAGGAAAAATGAACCAGCCCTCCACTTGTGTCAATTTCATTGTCATTGTAAACTTCAAATTCTCTTAAATGTGTTGGTAGTTGTACTTGTAAATGATTTTGTTAAGGTTGACTTGTGTTGTTGTTGCTTTCTTATGCATAATCCCTGTGTTGGCTGCTAGCAATTTTCTTATGTTTCCAATCTCAATTCTCTTATTCAATGATCTTGACATCTCTACTGACCACCATCTTGCCTCTGATAGGATCATATTGTATGCACTTGTTGGATGATACCCAACCAAGATGATGGTTTTACTCTTGTCCTCTAACTTTCTTCTTTTTTGGTCTAGTACATGTTTAAAACATAAAAAACCAAATATTCTCAAATGCCCTGCTGATAGCTTCATTCCATTCCATATCTCCTCAATTACCTTATCTGATAGTTTCTTTGTTGGAAATTTATAAAGAATGTAGGCAGCAGTTGATACAGCCTCTCCCCAAAACTTGTGTGGAAGTTCCTTGTTTTTTTTATCATACTTTTGGTCATGTCCAGAATGGTTCTATTTCTCTTTTCTGCTAGGCCATTGTGTTGAGGTGTGTAAGGAGCTTTTATCTCATGTTCAATTCCATTCTTGACACAAAATTCCTTGAATTCATCTGAAGTATATTCTCCTTCTCCATCTGTCCTTAGTACCTTGACAGCTTCTCCACTTTAACCTTGAAGTTCTTGAATATGTCCAATGCTTCATATTTAATTTTAATCAAATAAATCCATAACATTCTACTAAATTCATCAACAAAGGTTATGAAATACTTATTACCTCCTAATGATGGCACCTCAAATGGTTCACATATGTCGCTATGAACCATTTCAAGAATGTTCTTCGCTCTGGCTTGCACTTGTGATTGAAAAAAAATTCTTGATTGCTTTCCTACCATACATACTTCACACACCTTTTTAGGGACATAAATCATACAAATTCCACTCACCATCTTCTTGACTACTAACTATTGCAAACTTCTTAAGTTCAGATAGCCAAATCATGATTGCCATAACCAATTTTCATCAATTGATCCTACTGCTTTTATAAACTGAATATGTGCAACTTGTATGTTGATAACAAAGGTTATGTTCTTTGAAAGAAGAGCCTTGAGTATCATATTCTTTTGCCCATCATACATTTCTAAAGCATCATTCTTCATGATCACCTAAAACTCTTTTTGACTCAACTGTTTAATGCTCAACAAATTGCTCTTTATTCCTGGAAATACAACACATTGTCAATTACTATTGTCTTCCCATTTCTTCTCTTGATCACAATGTTTCCAGCTCCCTCGGCTTCCAAGTTTCTATCATAAACAAACTTGATCTTTCTAATACAAGATGTATCAATATCTACCAGCCATTCTTTGTGACTTATCATATGATTAGAACAACTAGTATCAAGAAACCAAAACTGGGACGAATAATGTTCTTCGTTTGTGGTAGGCATTAACAAGACTGTGTTTGAATCTGAATCTTCTTGAGTAGCACATACCTCATCCTCATTTTGCTTCTTTTGTTTTCCTTTTCCATACCAATATTCATTAGCAAAGTGTCCAAACTTCTCACAATTGTAACACTACATCTTCTTCTAGTCTAAGTTCTTTGATCTCCATTTTGATTTACCACTTGTGTTTCCTCTTTTCAATGAGGACTTAGACTTATCTTCAGGTTTCTTGAATTTATTCTTCTTCCATTTCCTTTTCTGATCTCTCTTCTTGTAAGCTTGTGCTGCTAGCACCTGATCAACAGGTTTAATCCCACCTCTTTCATCCATTCTCAACTCTCTTGCTTCTAAAGTTATCTCCAACTCTTTAAGACTCAATGTGGAAATGTCTTTAGATTCCTCAATGGCGAACACAACATAATCGAAACTGTGATGCAAAGATCTCAAAATCTTTTCATATAGTTTATGTTCAGTAGGGTTCTCACCGCATCTAGCCATCTGATTTGTGATACTTCTCAATCTTGAAATCCGATCTGACACTTTCTCTTGCTCCTCCATTAGCGACAATTTGAACTGTCTTTATAAGGTTTATAACTTCACTTTCTTGACCATGGTTCCTTCATAATAACACTTCTCAAGAATGTCCCAGGCTTCTTTTGCACTTCTTGCATCAGAAATTTTGTCAAAGCTAGTTGTATCAAGGCATTGATGAAGAATGAAGGTGCCCTTGCAATCTTTCTTTAAAATTCGACCTCTGCTCCTCTTTTGGACTGGCTGCAAGATCTTTAAAATCTTTATCTATGATTTCTAACACTTCCTGAAATCCAAACAATGCTCAAATCTACACTCTCCATCTATCTCAATCTTTTCTATCAAAATATGGCATGTGGGCTTGAAAATCTCCATTGTTTGCACTTGAACCCATTCTAACTTCACTCGTATTTTATCACTCTGGGATCAAAACCTTGCTTTGGATACCAATGGTTAGTGTTTTAAATTGTTTCTTACAATGGTAGTAAAACCAGAAAAATGAATTATTATAAATCTATTGACTTTTTATTGAAATAGTTTAGCTATTTATACATAGCTTTGAACACATTCACTCTAATTAACTTCTACCAAACTAACTAACTAAACAAGTGGTTAGTTAGTTAGTGATTCCATATAATCAATTTGGACTTTAATTACTCATTTTCTAATGCCTAGAACGTTTTTGATTAATATTGATTTTCCCAAAATATTATTGGTTTCTAACACTTTGTAGCATTAACAGCCAAGTCAATCATTGAATTTGTAATGAATCGAACTCCTTTGGTAATTTGAATCACAAACACCATACAAAATTATTGTACCAAGATGATGAACAAAAGAATGTTACGCATCGACAACGAACTCACAAAAAAATGTGAGAAAAGGCAAATATATACGAGAACCACTTATTAAAATAAAAAGATGATCAAAATGGCATTATATGCGCGAGTTTCTTGATATTTTTCCATGAAATTAATTTTTTTTTAAAATTGTTTGGAGAATTAAAAGTGTTCATTTTGAGTGAAAAATTATATTTTAAATAGATATACCGTAAAATATCAACTTGTTAGATGTTGAGTTCGGAGATATATAAAATAATTTTGATATCATAGAACTAAGATTTAGTGAAACATTTATTATTTATCAAGGTATTATAAGATAAAAAAGTTCAAAATTCAGAAAATTATTTACAAAGATGCAAATGACAATGGATGCCCGAAAACATTTCAAGTTTAACAAACTTGTCTTATGACAAGGGAATATATTTCATAATCATAATTAAAGTGTTTATTTGTACAAATGGCATAAATCATATTTCCATTGTTGTATAAAGTTTAAAGTTTCAATTCATTATAATAAAATATACACAATAAAGTTGAAATAAAAATTAACACTCATAAAAATAAATTAGTATTTTTATTTTAGAGGGTTTCCTTAAATTTATTTTGTTGTCAATTAGCTCACTGACCAAACTAAGTTTAACATAATAAAGAATTTATACATAGAATTTTTTTCCATTTTGGAGTAGTATTGTCTAGCAACACCAACGCCTAGTGACAATCATTTGAATCCACCATTTTTTTAGTTACTTAAATTACCTTCACATTTATAGAACAATTAATCAATACAATACAGTAATACAGAAAAATATGTAGACTTATCAAATATGAAATGCAAAAGTACAAATATATCATAGTACAAAAACACAAAAAATAATTAATTTAAAAATGAGATAATGTTATCATGATAGTTACCTAATATTGTAGGTCTTTTTGACAATTGAAGAGAACATCGATTTTACTTCTTCAATGCAAGAAATATAAACTAAAAAATCTCAATAAAGACTTGAAATTATAAAACACAAATCTAAACTAGCAAATTTGATCCCTGCGAGGAATTACAAAGAATTTTAAATGCAATCTCTTCTAAATTGTAACTTTGATTTTATATAAGATTGATGCAATACTATGTATGGCAAACTGACAATGCAAATTGTGGCCATTGCAATATGCTAAAAATTGATGAATTAGCAAATAAGATGAATGCAATATTTTGGGTTAGAATAAACAATAATTCATTTACCAAATTAGATGAAAATAAACAAATTGATTGAGAAATTAAAGGAAACATATTGATGATAATCATTTAACATTAACATTTATTAACGAAGGATGAGTGACTTAAAAGTTAATTAGTAGATGTATTTAAGTTTAAAAGACAAAGAAGTTTATTGAGACCCGAAATGTTTTTTTTTTACGAAACAAAGAAATTTAGTAACAAAAAAGTGAAAACAATAGTCACATGCATTGATAGATTAAGTAACCGAAAATGATGAAAATAAATTATATTTAAGGATATGAATGATAAGGTATTACAATGAAGGAATAGAAAATAGAATTTAGAAATGATGAATGATTATAGAGAGTTACACATCATATTTTTTATGATGTGAAACAAATTTGATTAGGTGACACATAAATAGATGACGTGTCAATGGAGAGAAAGTTGAGGTTTATTTTAAATATATTATAATAGATATTGATACTAAAGACAATACAAATTCAAAGTCTCTAAATTAAAAAAGATAAATTGCAATCAAACTCACAATATCTAAATTAAATAGTATATAACCACAAAATACCTACAAATTTGACATAACTAAAGTAACATGAATACTTATACCTCCAACTTTGTAGCATTAACAACCAAGTTATTCATTGAATACCAAATCATTTGGCAATTTAAATCACAAACACCGCACAAAACAAGGAGATGATTGTTTTCTGTTGGAGCTTCTCATTAGGCTCGGAGATTATACGAAGAATCAAGCAACGACATAATCTTTAAAACATATGAAAAGGTATTGTCCATTTTAAAAGATGTAACAATGCTTGCAAATCAAATTCCTTTTCTTGTTCTCAAGAAGTTATATAGGAAGGTATTTTCCAATGCACTATGCCAAAAATGATATTTTATAGCGCGCCTTTTACAACACTTACTAAATACAACCATTTTTGTAAATATATTTTAAAAATAACAGAGCATATAACAACGCTTTTTTGATAAGCGCTGTAGAAAAAGCGTTGTTGTAGGGTCATATAACGTTTGCACATAATGTTTAATGTTCTTGAGTATTCCGGTCGCGTGAGGGGGAAAGGATTTGGCGTAACTCCTAAAAGCTATTTTTCACAAGAGACGATTACTTTCATTTATGTTGATCTACGCATCGGTAACCAATCCAAAGACGATCATTTTCATTTTTGTAGATCTACACATCGGTAACCAATCCGAAGATGATCATGTTTGTTTCTATAGATATACGCATCGGTAACTAATCCGAAGATGATCATTTTTAATTTCTATAGATCTACGCATCGGTAACCAGTCTAAAGAAGGTCACCTTTATTTCTATCGATCTACGCATCGGTAACCAATTCGAAGACGATCATTTTGCACATCTCAAAATTTTTTGCATCATTCCCCTTTAACATTTCAAGGACACTTTAATACATGTGTTTGTTATTGGACAAAATTTAGGTCCTTATATTTACTTATCTTTTATCTGATAACATGAAAATGAATACCATTTGTTATTCATATTTTCATATTTTTCAAGTAAAATATAATTAAATAGGGGCAACTGTAGTACCCCAATTTTGTTTATTTTTGTTAAAAATAAATCAAAAAGGAAAATAAATCAAAAAAAGGAAATATGTATTTTTAAAAACAGGAAATAAAAATAATTACAATAAATAATTTCATTATGTCACATAAATTTACAATTTCAAATCTAATTACAATTCTGAAATCAAATCAAATTACAATTTTAATTTACAATTACAATCAAATTTAAACCAAATTAAGTCAGCCTGCTTTGGCTCTGTTTTGTTGTTATCCTTATTGCTGCCTTTCTGTTCCTGATGCAGTGTCATGGTTGAAGCACTAGCCTTTGCTTTGCAACTGATTGGAGAAACAAAAAAAATATTTTTTTTTATTAGTCAGCCTTTGCACACATGATAAGAACAAAGAGACAAATTTTTTAGTTTAAAAAAAAGAAACTAAAACATAAATAAAAACTCAACAATGAACATATCAGAACAAATAATCTAAAATTATGAAGGCATCAAAGGTGCAGAAAAATGCAGATGATGAGCAAAGAAAACGAAACATCAAACAGGACATTAATGGAGAAGGACCAAGGCAAGCAAGAAAACAACTAAACAAATAAAAAAAACTCTATAAATACACCCTATCAAATTTCAAAAAAAAAAAAAGAGAGAAGGAGGGATCTGAGATTAATATTGATGAAAAACACATAAAAAGAAAGAGAAGAAGAAGAAGAAACAGAAAGAATCACAGTCATTTCAACTTCCACCGTGAACCACCGTCAAGCTAAAATTTGAAACTAGATTTAATTTATTTGAAAGATGGAATTTTGTTTTGTTTGTGTGGATGTTGTTTTTGTTTGAAATTATTTTTTATTATGTTAATAAAGCTTAAAATTGGATTTGTTCTTTTACCATGCATGCTCAGTTGCGGTTTCCCTTTATGCCATCTTTTCAAACACGTTTGCTTTATGCCAGCCTATTTGAACCGTTTGCCAGGCTGTTCGGACTTAACATTTGCTTTGACCGCTTGTGAGAATGTTTGGACTTAACATTGCTTTGATGTGCTAAGCTAGTCATTATAGCCTTGCCAATAACTTATATTTCTATCACTTTATTCCATTTAATTAATAAAAATTCTATTACAATTTCCATTTAATTTCTATTTATTATAAATAATTATAGATGTAATTAAATGATAATAAACATCATTTATTTTATTTTTAATTGATTTTCTTTTTAACTTTGGATAGTGCTATTTAATATAAAAATGAGTTTTGTTTCAATCACTTATTTACTTAAAAGTTATTTTGAAAGAGTTTACATTTGAATATGTTTTTTCTATTATTAAAATGTTTATTTATTTAATAAATCATATTACAAGTCTATGTATCTTTTTTACCATTTTTTTGTGTGTTCACTACTGACTTTATTTCGTAGAATTATTTAAACTTATTTAATATTTAACATCAATTTTTTTATTTTTTTTTTAAAAAAAAAGCAAAGATGATTTATAATTGAATTTTGAAAGATTAATTAGATGTGACATCTTTTAATCTTTGAGTTGTTAGGACATAAGTGGTACAACTTAATAGTCCTAAAACTCTCTTTATTTATTTATTTATTTATCTTAATGAATTAATCTAAAATCGACTTAAATCGACTTAAATTTATTTATTTATCTTAATTGCAGTTTAGTCCCCCTATTTTAGTTGAATCACGAAAGTAGTTCCCCCATTTTGTTTCTCTCCAGTTTTGGTCCTTCAAACAGAATTTTGGTCCAAAACTTGATGAAATTTCATTTATTTTGCATTTATTTAAGTCACACCATGCTTCAAGATCTCATTTGCAACAATTGTACATGAAATCTATGATCATAAATGGCGTAGTACGACCTTAAAAATTGAAATTTCATCAAGTTTTGGAAAAAAATTCTGTTTGAGGGACTAAAACTGGGGAGAAACAAAATGGGGGGGACTACTTTCTTGATTCAGCTAAAATAGGGGGACCAAAACTGCAATTAAGCCTATTTTTTATCTTTGAGTTGTTAAGACACATATTGTATAACTTGGTGTTTTTTTTATCATATATAAACCGAAAATTAATTTAAAATATTGTTAAAAGGATTAATTAGATGAAACATCTTTTTATTCTGAGTTTTTGAGACACAAGTTGTACAGTTTGATAGTCATAAAACTCTTATTTTAAAGTATTTTCTTAAGTCAAACAAATTATTTTCTTTTCTTGTCAAAACATTTTTAAATATAACAAAACCCATTTTTCGTAAAAAAAACACATCAACATTTTCTATCCAAGAACTATGTAACTTTGATTTCTCCATCTCACTGGGATATATGTAGGAGCAAGATCACACTCTTGTCAAGCACATAAATAAAAATTTCTTTTTTTGTCCTTTATTTGTTAAGTACATATTTATTTCAAAATCATGTTATAAATATAGTAATAATTGTTATTCATATTTAATAATAAAGAAAAATAAAAATACTTAAGTTAAAATTAATCTTGCACAATTAATTATAGGCAACCGTTTTTAACGGATGTCGTAGGGTGCTAATATATTTCCTACGCATAATCGACTCCTGAACTCAAATTTGGTTTCAAAGATCCTTTTTTCTATTATTAAGGGTTTCCCAATATTTTCCCTATTTTAAAATAAATTTTGGTGGCGACTCCATTGAATTCGAGAAACACTCGAAATTTTAGGCCGCGACAGAGACATGTTAGAGGCAGAAAGAACACAAGATACACAACACAAAATTCATGTTATATGAGTCAAAAATATTTCTGAGTCATTTCTTCTTTTCTCTAGTGCACGAGAGTAAATGATGGAACTTTATTCTGTAAACTATCATTGATCGATGGACTTGATGTGAATGTGCAATTTACTTCAAGGATTCCAAAGTATCTTGAAGGGGATTCGCCGGTTAACCCGTTTGTATCTAATATATATATATATAGATTGGTGGGTGAATCGAACCTAAAGCTTAGTGTGATACACACGCTTTGGAATTTGTTTGTGCAACCTTCATCGTCATCAAGGTCGTCATCTTCTTGTTCAAGATTTGCAGCATACCTCCAACAAAAGATCCAACGATCTTTAGGTTCGATTTTCGATTATTATGACTACAACTTTTATAGGACATCGACTTTCTTGACCATGGTGAAAGGTGCATATTTAATTTATATGAATATATATGATATGTTTACATTTCTAAATTCATATGTGGTTCTCCAAAGTAATTATATTTGTTTATATTAAATTTAACATGCGGTTAGATTGATATGTATGATTTAGAATATATTCAAGTATGTGAATTTAATATGGTTTATGCATGAATTTTGTTAGTTTGGATTTTAAAAATAAAATTAATTAACGTCTTGGAAATTATCACATGAAAATTCATGGTTGGACATCATAAGTTATTCAGTGTTAATACATTCATATATTACATTCATGTTTGAAATGCATATATAATAAATTTTCTTTTTCTGATGCATATATAACAATATGGAGATAGAATTTGGAAAATTAATAATATGAAATTAGAGATAATATGTTCTAATGAAATTTTTGTTTATCTATGATCAATGTTTATAGACTAATAACAAGAATTTATGATTGACTTATGGAAGAAAGTTTATTTATAATTTTGGTATCTTAAATATTGACAAGTATAAATATGTATGGTTTAAGATGTATATTTAATACATTAATTTATTTAAAGTAGTGTAAATAAATTGTCCTAAATATCAAGTGTATGTCTCAATGATAGTGACCTTTCATGTGAGAAGTTATTAAATTTAAAATTGATTAATTCATATTATATATGTATGATAGTATAAAAATATCTGTCAATTTCTTACTTATTTTGATATTAAAAATGATTTGAACATATAATTTAAAAATTATTGTAAGTTGACAAATGTTTATGGAAGAAGCTGATAGAAAATCTTAATGATTGTATTCATTGTTTATTTTCTATTATAATACTTATTTGAATTTACTATAGACCATATTTAAATATGAAACTTGAATTAACAAATAGAATTCATGGTGTATGTATTAGTTATAATATAACTATGAAGAAATGGTTTATTTAATAAAAATGAAATGAATTCTTATTTGTTAAGAAGTAGATGACTTACATGTTTGGATCCATCTTATGATATTTGATTATGAGAAATTTTTATGATCATGCTTTGTTATACTTATGGTAGTATATATTTAATGTACTCAATGTTTTATATATTGAATACAGATATATTGAAAAGAGAATTAGAAGTTTAGATTGAGATGCTTATTAAATATGGTAAAAGGTAAAATGCAAAAAGTTTGTGTTTGTGATAATTGAAATGTTTATAAATTGTATGTGATACAATATGAAGAGATTAAATAAAAGAAAGAAAAAAAAAAAGGGTCATAGTTTGGTGATAATTGGTCAACACTATCAAAAATATAAAAAGTAATCGGATGTTTGTTGTAAGTCATGACTTGTACCAGACCTGATATAACATATGTTGTTGGAAGATTAAGTCGGTATACAAGCAATCCATGTAAAGAACGTCGACATGCTACTAATAAAGTATTAAAATATTTGAAAGGAACAATTAACTATAGTTTGATCTATAGTGGATATCTTTTACATTTGGAAGGATATACATATGTCGGTTGAATAAGTCATGTTGAGGATCATGCTTCCATAAGTGGATGGATCTTCAACATTGGTGAATGTGCAATTTATTGGGGTTCAAAAAAACAAACTTACATTATCGGCACCACCATGACTGCACTATTTATTGTTCTAGTTGCAGGTAGTAAAAAGGTATAATGGCTAAGAAATTTGTTATGAGATACCAATTTTGACTTAAGTCAATGACATCAATATCCATACATTGTGATAGTCAATACCCACTATCAAAAGCATATAGCCAAATATATAATAGAAAATCAATATATATTGGTTTAAGACAAAGCTATGTAAATGATTTAATGGAGTGATATCCATAGTGTTTGTAAGAATTGAAAAGTATCTTGCAGATCCTTTGACGAAAGGTCTGACAAAGGACGTGGTGTTGAAAACATCATTAGGGATGTGATACAAGCTCATATCTAGATAATCAACAATGGTGGAAACATCAACTCACACTTGAGTAGCATCAAGTCTTGAGTTCAATAATAAAAATACACTATTAGAGTGATTGAAGTACTTGACAATAGATACATCCCGAAGGATAAAAGTACTTGGACCATAAAATAAAAGTGATAGGATGAGGTCTCCTCTTAATGGACATATAGCATGTATTTGTTGGAATGTATAATTATGGGTGCATATCTGATATAGTCCACCTATATCAGAATGAAGTGGGCCGCTTCATAGAGTTCAAGAGCTTGACTCTTAAATTCTCACGAAAAGGATATGAGACACATGGCCTTATCAAATGTGTCATTTTTATAATTCGATCAATGGTACCGAGATTTCATGTGTAAGTTATGCACACTTGTTCTAATGAATGGTTGGTTCAAAGCTTGTCTACCAATCTATTTGGGGATGAGTGAAAACATAATTTACTAAGTAATGGTTCAAATCGTAAGATACCTTTATCTGAAACCATTAGATTTTTGGAATAACAGACTTAGATATATTTTGAAAAATGGTGGGGGATTGTTACGGAAATTTCTAAAATATATTTGGATTTTTCTAATAGCTATATTAATGTAGCAAAATTAAATAATTGAATGTATCACTTGGTCAAGTGGTTGCAATGATTGAGTTTAATTCAAACCAATGCATCTATTAAGTTATCAAAAGTTACAATTTTTCACAAGAGTTGTTTTCTTTCACCAATTGGTATGAGTTGAAAAGTTGTTTTCTTTCTCCAATTGGTGTGAGTTGAAAAGTTGTTTTCTTTCACCAATTGGTATGAGTTAAAAAGTTGTTTTCTTTCACCAATTGGTATGAGTATCTCTATAAATAAAGACACTTTAGAGGCAGAAAGAACACAAGATAAACAACACAAAATTCTTGTTACATAAGTCAAAATTATGTCAAAAATATTTCTGAATCATTTCTTCTTTTCTCTAGTGCACGAGAGTAAATGAAGGAACTTTATTCTGCAAACTATCATTGATCGATAGACTTGATGTGAATGTGCAATTTACTTCAAGGATTCTAGAGTATCTTGAAGGGGATTCGCCGGTCAACCCGTTTGCATCTAATATATATAGATTGGTGGGGGCGAATCGAACCTAAAACTTAGTGTGATACACATGTTTTGGAATTTATTTGTGCAACCTTCATCATCATCAAGTTCATCATCATCAAGTTCATCATCTTCTTGTTCAAGATTTGCAGTATACCCCCAACAAAATATCCAACACATTTTGCTTATATTTATCAATAATAAAGATCCATCTCATATTTTTTTTAATATTTATCCCGTATTTTTTGTATGCATTAGCGGAAAGTTCTTGTATTATAATTTTTATATTTATCACTATAAATATTTGTCATGTGAAATTTTTTATATTTATAATTGATAAATATTTGTTGCATGTTTTCCAATAGTGTTTAAAATTGGAAGAAAGAATAAAGAAATAAAATAATAAAAGACTAACAAATATTTATCCCATCATTTATTATATTTATCACTTATGTAATTTTGTTGAAACTATAATTTTTTTTTAATATTCATCGTTGATAAATATTTGTCATATATTTTTTTAATAGTGTTTTAAATTGTAATAAAGAAGAAAAACATAAAAAGACCGACAAATATTTATTCCGTTATTTTTTATATTTATCACTTATGTAATTTTATTTAAATTATAAATTTTTCTTTGTGTAATTACTAATTAATGCATTTCTTAATATTTTTACTAGGAAGATAAATTACATATATGACAATTATATTTCATTTGCACTATTTTTGTTTTTGCAGTTTTTATGTGTAATATTTTTTTTCTTCAGGTTTTATATACAGTTTTATGTGTAAGATTAAAAAAAAGTTCAGTTTTTTGTGTGCAGCTTTAACATGCAATTAGTGTTTTAATTTTTTATTTATTTGAATTAAATAATCATTAAAATATGTTATTATTTAATTATTAAATGAAATAAAAAAACAAATTTTAAATAATAATATTGTAATTTTCATAGCATATTTTTTTTTACAGTTTATAAGCATTTTCCTTAAAATATTACCATTTAAAATATCACCAATTAAATTTAAAACCAACAAATGAAGTGAGTTACCAAATCAAAGAAAAATGAAATGATTTTGTAACTAAAGGGAGCGAACATTGCACATATTCCCCTTTCTCAAACCAACCTTATCCCAATTTATCCTCTCAATCATGACCATGGCATCACTGCTTCTTGCATCACCTTCTCCACTCTCCATTCAATTCAACACTTTTTCCTCTCACCTTTCCTTCTCTCACTCTCAAACTTTTCAATCACCACTCTTCGTTTCATTCTCTTCCCTCTCAGCCTCTTCAACTTCCTCTCTTTCAGCAACCCCTTTTGGTAATTATTTCTTCATCAAAATGCAAACTTTGTAATTAATTTTATTTTTTGTGTATGAAATTTAACACCCCATTTTTTCAAATTTGATTCTTTTTGTTCCTTTAGTGTATTGTGGCAGAGGCGATAGGAAAACTGCGAAGGGGAAACAATTCAACCGTTCATTTGGAAATGTAATGTTCTCTTTTCCCATTTTACCCTTTTACAAATTCTACATTTGTTTAATTTATGGATTGATCGTATCCTTTATGTTTTTTTTAGGAACTTTTTGTTTTTTTTAGATGAGATTAATTTTGATATGTATGAACTTTAAAGGGTTAAACTCATATGTTTTTAATAGTTCGATACTAAAACATTTAATATTCTATGTAGATAGGTATAAACTCATATGATTTAAACTCATATGATTTAAAATTTGATGAACTGTCATTAAAATATATAAAAAAAAGATGATATGGAAGACTCCATGTGGATTAATTAAATTTTATCATTATTCCAAATTTATAAAACACGTTTTCTATTTTTAAAAACACATTTCCTATTCTGTTATATCATTTAATTACAAAAAACATAAAAAAGGCACATTCCTGTTATATTCTCTAATTCCCTTATTTTTAAAAACACATTTCCTATTCTGTTATATCATTTAATTACAAAAAACATAAAAAAGACACATTCCTGTTCTATTCTCTAATTCCCTTCAATTTAGATATTTGACTTTTACTACTACTACTTCTAAAGTCATATATGAATGATTGTGTTGTGCTTTTACATGACAATCAAACTTTTTGTTGCATCACACCACTTATTTCAAACTATCCTTGCAAAAGTAGGTAATTTGATGAAATACAAGATTCTCATTAGATGATTGTCTGCTTCCGTGAATATTATTATTATTATGGTTATCTATTTTCGTAATCTCCATGAAATTTATATTTTTTGTTTTGAAGTCCATGTACCTACTATTTGCTCCCTAAAAGTGTTACTGTAAACATGAGGTTTGTAATGTTTAAGAATGAAAAGTGAATCCCAAGGCTAAATACAAAATTTGAGATTAATATAATGACTAAAAATATATTTAATCTTTATTTTATTATTTTGTTGAAGATAATTGTTGTAATTGTTATAGATGTTGTGTTTTTCTTGGTTCTAAAGTTATTTTGAAAAATAAATGTTATTTGAAATTTATTAGGCAAGGCCAAGGAACAAGAACAAGGGTACAGGACCACCAAAGATTTATACTCCACCGGATCCTACCAAGAAAGAGAAGCTTGAAGATAAGGAGGTGATGAAGATTGAAATTAATGAATCCCTCTTTAATTGATGATTTTAGTGTTTCATTGTATTTTTTTTTTTTTGGTCTTTCATGACTTGTAGTTTTTGATATATGGATTTCATTTGGCATATACTATTTGGATTTTGCTTGTTATCTTTATTTGAGTTCACTTCTCTATCTTGATTGTTATTATCTACTTAGAATAATTTTTAACATGTTATATTAAACTGTTCAAAAAAACATGTTAAATTAAACTACTAAGGAGAGATGAAAATATTGACTAGTTTATTACCATTGTGTATTTTGAAAGGAAAAGATTAGGCAAATTTAAATGCATCAATTTTTTTTTGTATTTGTCTTCATCTTTTTTGTTAGCTTCAACGGCTTCTTGACTGCCACCTTAACTTATTATGATATTAGAGGTTAGTTGCTGTCAATGAAGAAAGAAAACACATTCTTGTGTGGATTATTTGAAATGGGGAATGATGGTTTGGCAAAACATTTTTGTTGAAGATAATTCAGTGTTGGGTCAGACTTATAAGTGAAGTGTTGGGTCAGACTTATAAGTGCAAGTGTTGGGTCAGACTTAGTGTGTTAGCTTGTAGGCTTATGAGCTCGTTAGTAAGCTTATGAGCTTGGGCTAGTATTAGTCTGCCACTGTGCAGGTTTATGAGAGTGTGTATATAATGTACTAAACTCAATGTTGTACGAGGTTGAAGAAATATTAATAAAAATCATTTTTTATTCTTTCACTTGTGAGTGTTAATTGTTGATTCAATGTAGAAAGTGTAAAGAGTGCATGAGTTATATTTGACTGAACATTTTCTGGGGATGATAAGCTTAAAAAGGCGAGGCTGCAAACCCTAAGTAGGCAGTATGAGTTACTGTAGATGACTGAAACTGAATCTGAATCTGTATTTGAGTATTTCACTTGTATGGAAGTGATCACCAATCAAATGAAGAAGTGTGGTGAAACTGAGTGATTTGATGATAATAGAGAAGGTGTTGAGGACATTGACATCAAAGTTTGATCGAGTTTTGGTCGTTTTAGAGGAATCTAAAAATCTTGTTGATTTGAAGATAGAGGAGCTGCAAGGTTCGCTTGAAGCTCATGAGTTGCGTATCAAAGAAATAAGTCATGAAAAGGCTGTTGAACACGGAGTTCAAGAACAGATCTTTAAGAAAATTCAAGAATGGAAAGGAGAAATGGAAGGAATCTAGTGACAAGGGTGATTTGAAAAGTCAAAAGGAAGACACCAGCAAAAAGGGTGGTGGAGGCTATAAGGGTAACACGAAAAAGATGTTCAACAAGAGAATGTTCAATGCTAATATTTTGCTAATGAGTGTCAAGCAAGTAAAGGCACTAAGGGTGACAATGATGAAGTTCAATTTGCCTATGCAAATGACTCAAATTCGGATGAGGTTCCGTTGATGGCTATCACAAGTGTTGAAAGTGATAAGTCAAATTTGTGGTACCTTGACAGAGGGTGTTTCAACCACACGATGGGAATAAAAGCTGGTTTATTTAACTTGATGAAAGTGTAAAAAAAAGATCAAGTTTGTTGACAATAGTGAAGTGACCTTAGATGGAATTGGTAAGCTCCTTATACAAAGTAAGCATGAGCATGAATCTGTGATCAATGATATGTTATATGTGCCAAGTATGAAAAGTAACTTGATAAGTCTTGGTCAGTTACTTGAAAAAAATAATTCAATGAAGACGGAGGACAAAGAGCTAACGGTGTATGATGAAGATGGAAAGCTAATCTTGAAAGCTCCATTGTCTAATTATAGGACTTTCAAGATATGGATCATGATGTGCTTGAACATTAGTGCTTGGCAGCAATCATGTTAGGTGACAATTAGACTTGGCATAAAAGATATGGTTATTTAAACTTTATCAGTCTGAGCACGCTCGATGAAAAAAGATGGTGCATGGCTTGCCTCATATTCAAGTACCCCAAGCAAGTATGTGCTTAGATATGTGTGGCTAAGCAAGCTAGGAGATCTTCAATTTGACCTACCAGTGAAGTCAAGACATAAGCTGGAGATGATTTACTTAGATGTGTGTGGCTCTTTTGAGGAAAAATCTCTAGGAGTTAAGAGTTACTCTATGTTATTTATTAATGATCATACTAGTTATATGTGAATTTATCTAATTGACCATAAAAGTGAAATTTTAGCTTTTTTTGGCTACACTTATTCTGGTTGAGGAGATGATCAAGATGATACGAAGAGTATGTTACTTATTCATGTATGTGTATGGCTTTGATGTATCAATAAATATCATTTTTGATTCTTTCACTTGTGTTAAATGTTCATTATTTCCATTTAATAGTGAGGATAATTGAGTGTGTCCTAACAATTTTGAGTAATATGATGCCTCAAAGGGAAGTTATATGTGATTGGAAGTCCATAATAGTTTCATAACTCCTCCTCTAAAAAAAGTATATTACAAAATGTGTGTTAAATAGTGTGTTGTTTGTATTATTCTTTCAACATACGACGGTTGAAACAAGTCCCATACTAAACCTATGCTACATTTTGTAATGGTTTTTGTTAGATAATATTATTATATATTAGTAAAAAGGGTACTTTAGACATTTCTATTTTTTATATATATACTCATTGTAACTCTATTAACTACAGTTTTGTTCATTCTATGTTATGAAACCCTAGAGTGGTTGTATATTGGTTGTCTCTATTCTTCTTCTTTTCATTGTTAACATGGTATCAAAGCTTTGGTTGATTTTGGGATCTACTATAAAGAAGAGAGATATTATTTTGATAGAAAAGACAACCATCAAAAGAGAAAAGAGAAGAGTAACCCTATTCCCGATTTTGTTAAATCAGTCTCACAAAAACATCGATTGCGCATTCGTTAACCGTTGGATCGGGCTGATTTTTGGACAGCAGGTTCGCAACATTTATGTCTTCGTCTTCAACGGTCGGATCGGCGAAACGACGTCTGTAGGGGGAGAAATCGTGTTTGCACAGGACCAGATTTATTTTGTCTCAGTCATTGTGTTTGTCGTATTTTTCTGTCATTATTTGTTATGGCTGGTGCTAAAGATGATTCTCTTCAAGCATATTGGAAAATACATTGTCCGAAATTGGGGAGAGCACATAAGAAGAATTTTAGGGGACCATTGTCCAATGTTGTTGCTTCTGCTCCTCCTACCATTGGCTCTAGTTCTAGTTCTGTATACTCATTTGAGATTGCTTCCCAAATATCTGATATTGCAGAACAGCTTCAAAAACTTCTTGCCACTCAATCACATGCTGCCATGTCTTCCACTTCTTCTAATGGTTTGAACTCCTCTGGTATGTCAGGTATATCTCCTTCTATATGGATTCTTGATTCGGGAGCATCTCATCATATGATATACGATGATAAATCTTTTGTGTCTGTGAAACCTGTCTCGTTTGTGTCGGTCATGACTGTTGATGGCACCCCTATGCCACTAGCAGACGTTGGTTCTGTCTCCACACCTAACATGTCTCTGTCTGATGTTTATTATATTCCTAATTTTACTTTGAGTCTTGCTTCTGTTAGTCAAATATGTGATCTCGGTTATTCGGTTACTTTGAGCCTTGCTTCTGTTAGCACATCCCTTTTTATTCTATTTCCTCTGATTCTCAAATTACTAAGAGTTCTGAACTAACCCATATTGATCCGTTTGGTCCTAATGATTATGTTTCTAGTGATTGTAATGTTGAGAATTGCAGGACAAATACTAATACTCCACATGATATCATCCCTCTTGTTCCCTCGGCTGTCCAACCACCTCCTGCGATTGTTGATCCTCCTCGTTACCCCTCTCGTCAACATAAGTCTACCCAGTTACCTGATTTTGTCTATTCCACTTACTCAACTTCGTTTGTCTCTTTCTTAACCTCTATTCACAGTTTGTCTGAGCCCTCTTCCTATAAAGAGGCTGTTCTTGATCCTCTTTGGCAGCAGGCTATGGCAGAAGAACTATCTGCATTGCACAAAACCAATACTTGGGAATTAGTACCTCTTCCTCCTGGAAAACGTGCTATTGGGTCTCGTTGGGTATACAAGATCAAAACTAAATCTGATGGGTCAATTGAGCGCTACAAAGCACGTCTTGTTGCTAAGGGTTTCTCTCAACAATATGGTATGGATTATGAAGAAACTTTTGCTCCTGTAGCCAAGATGACCACTATTCGTACTCTTAGTGCAGTTGCATCTGTTCGTCAATGGCATATTTCCCAAATGGATGTAAAAAATGCTTTTTTAAATGGTGAGCTTCATGAAGAAGTCTATATGGTCCCCCCACAAGGAGTTTCTCATAATCAAGGGGAAGTATGTAAGTTAAAAAAGGCTCTATATGGTCTTAAACAGGCTCCTCGAGCTTGGTTTGAGAAATTCTCTACTGTGATCACTTCTCTTGGTTTCCGCTCTAGTGAACATGATTCTGCATTGTTTATAAGGTCCACCACTTATGGTCGCATTATACTTTCTCTGTATGTTGATGATATGATTATTACAGGTGATGATGTTAGTGGAATCAATGAGTTGAAATTGTAGTTAGCCAAATAGTTTGAGATGAAGGACTTGGGAACTCTTTGCTATTTCTTGGGGATTGAAGTTGCCTATTCTCGTAGAGGCTACCTTCTTTCTCAATCCAAGTACATTGCCAACATTCTTGATCAGGCTCGTCTTTCTGATACTAGAGCAACAGATACTCCTCTTGAGTTGAATGTGAAATATGCTCCCTCGGATGGTGTTCCTTTACCAGATTCTACTTTGTATCGTACTTTGGTTGGCAGCTTAGTGTATCTTACTATTACCAGACCTGACATTTCTTATGTTGTTCATGTTGTTAGTCAGTTTGTTGTCTCTCCCACTACAGTACATTGGGCAGCAGTTGTTCGTATTCTTCGTTATCTTCGAGGAACTCAATTTCAAAGCCTTCTCTTTCCATCGTCATCCTCATTAGAGTTACGAGCTTATTCTGATGCTGATTGGGCTGGTGACACCACAGATCGTAAATCCACCACAGGATTTTGTATCTTTCTTGGAGACTCTTTTATTTCTTGGAAGAGTAAGAAACAAGACATTGTATCGTGCTATGGCATCCACTACCGCTGAAATAATTTGGTTACGTTGGCTTTTGTCTGATATGGGTATCTCTCTTTCTGAGCCAACTCCGATGCACTGCGATAACAAGAGTGCTATTCAAATTGCTCACAACTCGGTCTTTCATGAACGCACCAAACACATTGAGATTGATTGTCATTTTACTCATCATCATCTTCAGTATGGAACCATTACTCTACCGTTTGTTTCTTCTTCTTTACAGATTGTTGATTTGTTCACAAAGATGCATTCCATTAAACGTTTCCGTTTTTTAGTTGACAAACTCTCGATGCTCAATGTTAATGCATCGTGAGTTTGAGGGGAGATGTTAGATAATATTATTATATATTAGTAATAAGGGTACTTTAGACATTTCTATTTTTTTATATATATACTCATTGTAACCCTATTAACTACAGTTTTGTTCATTCTATGTTATGAAACCCTAGAGTGGTTGTCTATTGATTGTCTCTATTCTTCTTCTTACCATGTTAACAGTTTCCTTGTTTCATTTTAATGAAAGTACTCTCATTTCAGAAAAACAAAAACTTTGAACTAAACACTTTATTTCGTCAACTAATTTCTCCGCCACCATACCTTTTTGTAAAAACACCATACCATTTCTACCTTTTGTTAGATGTAAAAGTTACATGGTCAATCCAACATTTAGAGGTCTAAATGAATTCCTATAGTGACGTTTTTATAAATAAAAAATAACACATGGCTTAGTTCTTTGTGGAATTAATTTGTTGGCTTTGGTTAAAGAATTGCATATTCTTGTTGTAGATATAGCTTTTTATTGAAGACTCTCGTGCATTTAAACTTTCTTTTAGTGATTTATTTATTATTGATTTTGTTGCATGTTTCAATACCAAAATATTTGTTTTATATATGCTTCTACTATATGGTAGTTAAGTTGTTTTTATTTTTATTTTTTTATTCTCTGTGTGATTCTATCATATGATAGTAATGTACTTTTCATTCTCTTTGTGCCTTTAAGTTATGATAGTTAAGTTTTGTTTGTCATATTTAGTTTTGATGATAATTCAAAATCGAGGATTTTGATTTAATTTGAGTTAGTGTCATACCTGAAGATTTTTAAAAGAACGCAAAAGTAAGTCATAGACTTATATAACTTTTGCATATTGATCATTATCATTTTTCATATCAACTTTTCTTGTTTATCCAATGTGATTAAAATTTATATTTTTTCTAACTTTCGTGAATTAGTTATATTGTATTTTTTTTCTTTCTAATATTGTATTATTTAGCCTAAGTTAGAAATGGTAACACACACTTTCAATTTGCAGGAGACTGCTATGTATTATCAGAAGTTGGTTATAGGTAGTTGGAGTTGATTAAGATTAGTTATTTCATTCAATATGAAATATAAATAAAAATTATATTTAAAAATTAATATATTTAATTAAAAAATTAAATTAAATATATCAGTTTTTAAAAATACTATTTTCTTTTATATTTTATTTCATACCACTACATCTTAGTTAACTTAAATAGTTGAGATCAGTGCTTCCATAGTTTAAATATGTGATCCACCTTATAAACTATATACAACACTTATCCACCCTTAAAGCAACCATAGAATCTGTATTCAATCCCTTGTAAAACAATAAATTAATAAACCTCTTAGAAGAAGATTCTATCCTATTACCTAGTTGATCTCGAACAAAACTAATACGCATGGATTTCATATGAAAAATTCAACCGATATTTCAAATGTTGTGTCTGCATTTATTTATCCACGTGAATTGCATGAGTTTTCCGAGTAGCTAAGCGACACATACTTGTAGATGCATTTACCTGTGTCCTTATTTAATCGGTGCACACATACTATATTATTATATACTATTATTATTTTATTACTATTATTATGAATCAACTCTATCTAGAATTTTGACTCAATTCAATTAAATTTAAATTCAATTCGATGGTCTAAACTCAATAGTTTTTTATTTTATTTGGGTAACAGATTTAATATTTTGAGCTAACAAATTCATCTATTTTATATATATATATATATATATATATTCTTTTGTTGTTACCATGTAATTATAATCTATTTATTTTATTCTATTTAAAAATTTATTATTAATTTAATTGATTTATGTTTTATTATGTTTGATATCGTATTTTGAAAATTAAATAATATGTTGCTATTATTAGTATAATTAAATATGAAAATATAATTACATTATTTAAAAAAAAAAAAAAATTTGTTGATCTACTTATCTCACTCAACATGTTTTGTTACTGACTTAGTTTGATTCAAATTTCATGTAAATACTATAGAATGAAAATTTAATATGCAACTCAAATAAAATTGATTAATTTAAATATTAAATTTAATCAAAATCACTCCAAATTAATCCATATATCTTCTACTATTGTATGTATATATTATTTTTACTCTTTTCTCATTTTCAATAATACATACATCTAAATTGTATTTTATATGATATTGAGTACCACCTCCAACTTTGGTGTGTTATGTCTAAATATGTCACAAACGGATATATCTTTTACTAACATTTAATGCAATTTTTCTATAATTGATCAATTATGAGCAAATTCTATTAATAAATTTCAATACGGTGGATGATTCTTTCTAATATTCTATGAATTGTGTTTCATTTAATGCATGAGATAAGTTAAGAGTGTACATAATTCATTATGGTCTATTAATCATTGTTGGTTTGTAGATTTGAATCAGGTCTAATTAAATCCAAAAATTTAATAAAAACACAAACAAAATAAAAATATGTTAAAAAGAGGGACCGGATTAAGTTTTCCTCCTATGTTATCCATCTCAAATTATTTTATAGATAATATAATTATTTTATATTATTATTATTATTATTATCATTATTAATTTCACTATATAAAAAAACAATTAAATAAAAAAGTAGATTTTATTGCAAAATATTCTTTTACCCCAATCTTCTTATTAACAGTGGGTGAATATTTAATTGTGTGGTTAGTATAATATTTGTACACCACTTATTATATTTAACATATATTTTTAAACGCATGCTTAATAGTTCCTCTTGTCATTTGCTTGTATTTGTATTATTACTTAATATATCTTTTTAAATTAAGTTCACTTTTTTATGAAATGTATCATGTTATACTATATGAGTTATTTAATTAATACTCTTAAAATATTTATGTATTTTTATTAGACGATTTATCTTGTGATCAATCAATTTTATTCTTGTATCATCTCGTCCTTATTAAAAAATTATCTTATTAGATTAAATTAAAAGATGAATTTTAATCTAAAAATAGGTCGAACCTAATTTAAAAATAAAGTAAGAGACATCTCTTACTCAACCTAACTCGTGATTTTGTATACCTAAATATAAAATCAAATTTGCTGTTTATTTTGCAAAAGGTTTATAAAAGAAAAAAAAAAACTTGATAGACTCCACCAATATAAAAAGGACCCCACAAAACACACTCTCATCACCAGCATCAGATAGATTCTGCATCTTAACACACAAAAGAAAAAAGCTAATCGAACAAGGAACCAGACATCACTGTGTCTTAATTACTTGCTCTGTTTCAGATCAAACTTCACCACTTTAACTGTGATGAAAGCCTTCACAACCTTTAGTTCTAAACCTATACTCCATAATAAGCTAGGATCTTTGCCTCCTAGTGTTGCTTTTCGTTTTTCCGATAAACCCTTTTCTTGTTTCTTTCTTCCATTCAGAAATTACCAAAAAGGTTCTATTTTTTGTCTCTTGAAACTTGTCCAAAATAAGGGTATTTTCCCTTTTCATGCTGTGCCATCAGAACACCAGGTTTACTTCTTTCTATGATCATTTTTTTCTTCTTTGTTTGAATTTGAATAATGGGTCATTTTTTTCCATTGTTTGAGCTTTTAGAGTTTTTAATTTGTTTGCAACATTTTATTTGGTAGTTTTTATTTTGTTTCCAATTTTTGGTTTTTTTCCTCCTTTCAAATTTTGAGTGGTTAAATGCTTGAGTTTGTACCTTTTGTTTCAGTCTATGATGCAAAATTATTCTTACTTGTTATATGAGTAAAAGCATAGATCAAGAAATTGATGATGGCAATTTCATGTTAATGTTATAATTCTTGGTTTTGAATGAGTAATTCTTGAAAGGATTGATGCCAAGTCAACAATTAACAATCTTTCTCCCTTTTAAGCAATGTTTTTGTTTTTTTAGCCTTATCAACTACACACTCTCTTCACCTTTTTCCTATTTGAAGTTTTTCTCCCTTCCTTTCATGTCACTGCTTGTGTTTGTGAAGTTTTTCCTATTGGAGAATTTCATTTCATATTTTGTGCCAAATTCAAGAGGATATAAGTCAAATTAGTGTTCATATGTTTTTATGAGGAGAATTTTGTTAAGAGGTGGTTATCTGATTGTTCTTTATACTTTGAAACAATGTTTTAAGAAACAAACTAAACATTGAACTGGTGAGACCTTTCGGTCTTGGTTGCTTGAACTAAACAAACTGCTCAAGCAACCAAATGGTAGATGGTGTCTACTGTCCATTCACAGTTCAACCAATTGACTAGTTCAGTTCGATTATTATTTTTTGTTGCAATGGACAATGTTAGTAATTAGTATTGTTACAATTGTCAGTATTTTACTGAGGGCGAGGATCGAACCGGAG
Source organism: Cicer judaicum (assembly GCA_037974835.1). Classification (NCBI taxonomy): domain Eukaryota; kingdom Viridiplantae; phylum Streptophyta; class Magnoliopsida; order Fabales; family Fabaceae; genus Cicer; species Cicer judaicum. The sequence goes on along the minus strand of JBBPBS010000207.1, from coordinate 10,128,388 downwards.
ATCTCCTTATCACTCAACCTCCTAACTTCCCTTCCCCAGCCATCAAACTAACCTTATATCCCTGTGCAGTTCGATCATTAAAACATTACTTTGAATAAATTGAGTGCCTATAAGATAGTATTTGCATATTTGATGAGAGATTGTCATGTTCTACATAAATGTTGCAGGAGGTAGACTTGGAAACTGTTGAGCCTCAAGTTCAACAAAGTGAGCAAACAAGTCAGTTCTAATGGCCTTTTATGATTATTCTTCATATTTTTTAGCACTCAACTCCCTAACATTTTAGTTTGTGTGTTACGCAGATGAATCGAACTTTGTTCGAGTAGAGTTTCAGTTACAAAAAGATTGTGACTTTGGGGAACAGTTTCTAATAGTTGGAGATGATCCTATCCTTGGTTCATGGAATCCTTTAGAGGCATTACCAATGACATGGTCTGATGGCCATTTATGGACTTTGGAACTGGTATAGTAGAACTTTTCAAAACATGAAGAAATTGTTTTGCCGAAAACTTTTTTAGGGCTGGAAAGTATTTTTTGTTTTCACTTTTAATTACCAAATTGTCAACTTTCACATTGTTTCTATTTCCAAAATGTTTTTTTTACTATAAAGCACTCACATAAATACTAAACACAATACTGACACGTAAACACAAATAATAATTTAGAAAATGTAAGATTGAATGTAAATTTACATGTGTGTTGTGATAGTGTCCGACACTAGACACCACAATGACACTGTCGCATAGACACCAATAATAATTTAGAAACAGTGTAACTGTACATGTGTCATGTCGGTGTTAGACACCGACGAATATGTCTTCAATCTGAGATGTTGGTGCTACTTAGGATTTTCAATTCTAAATCCTTGAGATTAGAAAACAAAATGAAAACAATGTGAAATATTTGTAATTGGAAGTGAAAAGAATATAGAAAATGGAAACTGAAAAATGTTGTTTGAAATTGAATCGACTATTTGTGATTGTTTATTTTTATCATTATGTGATCAGGATATACCTGCTGGAAAACCAATCCAGTACAAGTTCATACTAAAAGGAATAGAAGGTGATATTATTTGGCAGCCAGGGTTAGATCGAATTATTCACACATGGGAAACTATGAACAGAATAATTGTTTGTGAGGATTGGGAGAATGCAGAACTTCAGAAAATAATAGAAGATACACTTTTTCAACCAAATGAGGAACTTCAGATTCTATCAGAAGTGTCAACTTCTACCGAATTTTTGGATAATTCTCGAGATGAAATGGAATTCAATGATTCCAACATATCCGGGATTGAAGATACACAAATTCATGAAGAGGAGAATCCGATTGTTGAACCAGTCATGCAACAAAACGGTGATGACTGTACTTCTTCATCAACTGAGAAACCAATGGCTATTATTGCAGAAAATATAGGTTCCTCAGAGGATCTCATGGAAAGTACAAGTCATGAAACGTATAAAAGGAATTTGGTTCAAAAGAGTGAAGAATCTGCAGAAAATCGACAAAATGGTTATATTATACATGATATTGAATACAATGGAAATGCTGCTGCACTAAACAATCCAGAAGGAACAGCTGTGGAGGGAAGCTTATTCGATTTTGAAGGAGGTCCAGTTCTTGTACCTGGATTAATACCACCGACTGAAGAAGAAGCTGGTTCAGGTGAAGTTGAAGAAGAAGCTGGTTCAAGTGAAGTTGAAGAAGAAGAAGAAGAAGAAGAAGAAGAAGAAGAAGAAGAAGAAGAAGAAGAAAAGACCGCCATAGACCCTTCAATCGAAGCTTTTGAAACTCAAGTTCAGAATATACCAGAGGTAACCGCTTGATGAGTATGACGTTTACCTTTCAAAATTGCTTGATTCCGTTTCTTTAAAAGCTCACTGGAGTATGTAAACCACTTAGTGAAGTCTGATTAGATAGTTATCTGAAGTATCTTGTTTTTTTTTTGTATCATTGTCAATGTTTATTATCAATGGAGTGAGTTTTTTCCATTTCCATGCTTATCAGCTTGTTACTTTGATATATAACCAATGCATCCCATGGAAAAAAAGGGAGGAGAAAAAATTGTTTCCAATTTGACTGTTATAATTGATGAAACATATCTTACCCTCTATATTAAAGAGGATTTGGATTGTGTGCAGTCACAATCTTGTGCAATCAAGCATTGGGTCACATTGGTGGCCATTGTATCAAGATCAGATTGTCTAAAATTTAATGCATAGTTTATTTAAAAAAAATCTAAAATACCGAGGTTGATATCTGAACCGTTCGATCTTGATCTAACTGCCACCGATGTGGTTGACCGCGTGACCGAACAAGATTGTGACTGCTCACAGTCCAAATTCTAACAATTAGGGTAAACAAAGAGCCAATCTATTATTGTGAAAGATGTTACCATGGCCTTTTGGCTGTGTTGAATAACACAGAGCCATAATAACAAACAATTTAATGTAGTAAGAAACATGCACGCAAGGTTCTAAATCATGGTTGCGATCATGATATTTGATATTGCAAAGCATTGCACTTTAATGTGGTTGATGCATGCAGCCTCAATTGTAGTTGCAAAGATATCAAAAGCATTGATGTTATAGCCTAGATTGCAGTCGGACACCTTTTTCTAAAACCCGGCAGACATGTTTCAAAGACAGAAAAAGCATTCCATCTTGCACATTTTTTAAAGCAATGTGTAAACTTGCACATTTTTTTAATATGTGATGATGATGCAAGTGTTGATGTTTCTTCAATGGTTTTTTTTCATGTGCTTCAACTGAAAATGCTCAGTTCAGTAATGATGAAGGATCAGAAGATGGAACACAACAAGAGATAATTACAACAATCAATGATGAGCTGATTTCCTATGAAGAGCAGTTTCATTTAGCACCAACAATGGAAGAAGGGTCAAACTCACAGCCAATTCATGGTAATGCATTGCAAAATGACATCGACTGGGGCCACGAAACCGTAAAGAAGTTTCTAACAAAATTTGGATTGCTTTGATGTCAACTTTTTACAGAACAACTACTAGGAGAAACTTGTTCACTGAAAACGATCATGAGTTATGTGATTGTTCTCATCTTCTTGCCTAAATTTTTATTGGCCTGGAAAAGATGGATAAGAGCTCAAGGTGTTTCGTCGCAATGATTAATGATTGTGGCTGTAGCTGTATTTTAAAAATAACTTCATAATACGGACTCTAATTCGATCTCAGTGTGAAATTAGTTTACAGTGATAATACATATCTCCTTTTAACTCATGTATTTTAATTTTACTATGTTACCTTGTTATTTGGATTGTATTATTCTTTCAGTTTTGGCCATTTTTGTATAGTTCTTGGAGTTTCATGGGAGATAGAAGGAGCTATTGTTATGTAGTGCAATATTGCAAAACTGGTTTGTAGAAGTATTGTTGTAATAAACTACGAAATGTATTTGTTGTTATTTCCTATTTAGTACTCACTGCATTTCATAACAAATAGTAGTAGATTCAATTATCGAAAATATTATTGGCCATGGGTTGAGTTGCGTACTATTAACTACATAGTCCTTAGGATAAAATAGTGCAGACATTGGAGTTTTACTGCCCGGTAAAAAATTGGATTTTCGAGGTGTTTTTAGTGTAATTTTCAACTTAGCAAATGACTCTATTTATAGAAGAGGAGTTTTTATTGACCTGATGCACATAACGCGAAAAACTCTAGGTTTGGACTAGATTAGCAAAACTAATGTGTAAAATTTAGGGAAGGAATTGACTGGATCAATTGTTGACTATAGATTCGGTGGAAGGAGAAAAGTGTATACGACGTAACAACATAAGAGAGAAAAAGCACACTTTAAAAATAAATATTTTTAATTTTTATTTTCTTGATACTAAAAAAATATTACATCCAATCTCGGCTAAGGAGGACGGTGGTGGCGCATGTGTAGTGGTTGAATTGCGTGCGTCATCACCCTTTCACAAAATTAAACCCCTTAAGGTACACCCCAATTGGGATACATTCATTCACCTTGTACACACTACTTGAAAACAAGATAACATACCGAAAAAGTAATTTAGCCAAAAAAAAAATTACATGTGACATATTCCAAATAATATTTTAATATTGTGATATCTCTATGAAACCTTATCGAAGATTTCATTTTTTTAATCAAATAAAAAGAGTACAAAAGCATCATGTGAATTTTAAGACATTCCAACTATGTTGACATCTCAAGACAATCATATATCATTTGTAGCAATATAAAAATATATCCAACGAGGAAAATGAAAAGTTACAAAAAAAATTGTGGGGAATTAGGCCAAAACCAATGTAAATAGCCAAAGGCAAAAATAATATATTCTTCATTAAAAACCTTATCAGAAAAATACAAAGAAATAAAATATTGGTGAAAGAAAAAGAGTGCAGAGAAAATTATATTATAAACCTTTAAAAAACATTAGCAAAAATGATAATATGGAAGTCCTAACCTATTACAATTATAAGATTAAGAAAAACAAGGAAAAGTATTCCACCAAATAAAGTCATTTTACTAAAGGCCTAAGGGAGCAATCTTGTCTACACAATGATTGTCTTCTATGAAGATATGAGAAATAATAAAACACATATTTTTTATAATATCAACATAATGATTGTCTTCTATGAAGATATGAGAAATAATAAAACACATTTTTTTATCATATCAACATAGTTCAACCACTTGTTTCATAACCTCCAAGGAACAATGTCTTTGATTTTTAAAAGCAAGAGTTTTCAATTTAGAGTCTGTTTCCAACAAAATAGAAAAACAATGGAGATATTTAAGTTTTGAGCAAAACAATCCACCACAACAATATTACTATATCGAAATATGTCATCACAATCAACAAATCATGAACAATCTTTTGTGGTGTCGTCATTTTGCATTTTATCCAAGAAATGATGGGAGGGTGCCACAAATTCTAGCACACAAATTGATGGGAGGGTGCCACAAATTCTAGCACACAAATTCTCATACGTAGGAACTTTTTTCAGTTGAATTAGGATTTAATGATAAATTTTTTATTTTTGATTTCCATAAAAATAACATTATTTAAAAATTAAAATATATTTTATAAATTAATAATAATGGAATAAAAATTAGATGTTAATGTGTCCTCATAATTTCCAATTCACTAATATCACATCATTGTTATGTCGTTAATGACTTACAGAAAATAAAAAATAAAAGGGGCATAATAATGTTGAGACAAACTCCATATTTCAAGTTTTGATGAAAATAAATAAAGGTTAATTAAGAAAATTAATTATGATTCTAAAATGTTATATTAATTTAACATGTGCTTTTGAGTGAATTTAATTAAGAATAGAATCAAGCAAAACAAAGAAAATAACAACAAGAACATTAAAACAGAGAAAGATCTCCAGCTTAAAAAATGTTCATCACATCATATTGATTAATCTTTTTCTACCTCTTTAACGAATAGTCTGCCTTGGAAATTTATTCAAATAGAATCAGTACGTGGCAAGGAACATGTAGGATTCATCCAAACTCAAAAAGGTTATCTGATCACTAAAATAAAATGACTCAAAGACAGTAAAAAATCAAGACAGTTTGTAACACAAAATCAAACTGTCAAGAAAGTTTGATCAACCTTGATATATGATAAGACATTGTAAAGGACATCCAGAATGATTAAAACAGGAGCTCCAGATTGATTATTAAATCTCAAGAAAGATCAAATTGACAGACCTAGATTGATAATCAATTTCCGTTTTCTGCATAACTCGAGCAGCTATGTATTCTCTTATGCAATGGCTTATAATTCTTCTCCAAACTCCTCCGGCTACATTCAAGACTCAAGATCGAGATTGTAGCATCCAAGATCAAGGAGAAACGTCAAAAGGCTTTTTAACTAGAAGACAAAACTGATTTAAAGTTGTATCAGAAAAGTCAAAAGCAGTTTTAAAGCAATTCAAGGTTGGATTATTTTCATTATGATATATTGGTTTCAGTCAAACTATAGAGCACTACCAACAAATATTTTTGAACTTCATTAAATGCTTCTAATGCCTATAAATAGAAGGCCAATATCCAAGATCAAAGCAAGAAATTTAAGCGGTGTAAAATCCAATAAATCAATCACATACACGTACTTGAAGTTCTAAAATTTCGCAAAGAAGAAACATATTTGTATTCTCATATTAGATTATGTAATTATCAGTGAATCCTTTGTAAAGAATCAATTCTCAAATAAGAGTTGAGAAATCTCAGATTCTGTAAAAAACAGTCCAATTGTAAAAAGTCAAACTATAAGAGTTTCTTTATAGTTTGTTTAGAATGCATTTAATCCTATCAAAGTTAGATAGGTGCTTTTATTGCTTTATGGGCGGAAAGTAATAGAGATTGGAATAGATCAAAGTTGATCTAGATTAGGTGTTGTAAGATCAAGAAGGTTCTTTGTTTTAAACACTTAGTGGAAAATCTCACAGTGTGAGGACTGGACGTAACCCAAGTTGGGTGAACCAGGATATATCTTTGTGTGGTATTCTTTATCCTATCTCTTTATTTGTTAAACTTAATTGATTAACTAACATAAAACAAAACTAATTTTCTACTTTAAGCTAATCAAGGAACATTCTCTATTTTATAATAAAAACTAAGAACGTTCTCCGTTTTCTGTTTTCATAACCAATAATCAATCTTGAGTTATTTTCTTAAGTTTTTAACAAGAATTTTTAAAAGGTACATTTACAATTCAAACCCCCTTTCTTGCAAATCGACGTTGTTATATCAATTGGCATCAGAACTCGATGTCTAGAAAGTTAAAAAAACACCTAACAAGTGCTAGAGAAAATATCTAGAAGAATGTCGAAAGCAAAATACATTGTTGAAGGAGGATCCTCAAACAGACCACCATTCTTTGATGGATCAGACTACTACTTTTGGAAAAACAAAATACAACTATTTCTAAAGTCTCAAGACACATGAATGTGGCACATCATTACAGATGGAGACTTCACACCAAGGGTTGATCAAGATAACTCAAACTCTCCCATATAGAAAGAAACAGGCTAGACAACCGATAATAAAGCTAAGGTACTTTTAAATTCTAAAGCCCGGTTATTCTTATCATGTGCTTTAAGCAGGGAGGAAAGTGAAAGAGTAGATAAATGCACAACTGCAAAAGAAGTTTGGGATACACTACAAACTCATCATGAAGGAACAAGCCATGTCAAAGAAACAAGAATAGACATTGGTATAAGGAAATTCGAATTGTTCGAAATGCAAGAAGGAGAAACTATTGATGAAATGTACTCAAGATTTACTACAATAGTAAACGAAATGCGTTCGCCTGGCAAAGCTTACACAGTACAAGAAAGAGTAAGAAAGATTATAAGGTGCCTTCCAATTATTTGGAGACCAATGGTAACAGCTATAAGTCAAGCCAAGAACCTTGAATCACTACCTCTGGAAGAATTAATTGGAACATTAAGAGCACATGAAGTATTGTTACAAGAAGACAAACAAATCAAGAAAGGAAAGGCAATAGCACTAAAAGCTTCTCAAGAAAAAATCACAACACAATTAGAGGAAGAATCAGAAGAGAATGAATAGGAAGATGCTGATGAAATTGCTCTTTTCACTAGAAGAATACAGAGAATGATGAGAAACAGAGATCAAATCAAAAAGGGATTTCAAAACAAATTCCTAAAAGAGAGGTTGACAAGAGTCAATTCACATGCTTTGGATGCAACAAATTAGGACATTACAAAGCAGAATGTCCCTCAAATAGAAATCCACCAAAACGATTTCCTTTCAAAAAGAAATCAATGATGGCAACATGTTCAGAAGAATCATAAACTGAAGAAGAAGAAGAAGAAGCCAACCTATGCTTAATGGAAAAAACAGAGGAAGAAGAGGTAATGAATTCTGAACCTTGTCATTTATGTTAACAAATGGGAAAAGAATTTGATAACTTGTTAAATGATTCAAATCTCATTATTCAAAAATGCAGTTCTTTAAAAGAACAATTTTATAAAGAAAAAGAAGAAAGTAAGGCTAAAAATAACATGCTAAAAAATATCATTCAAGAGTTGAAAGAAAGACATATTTTTGAAAATCAAGAAAGTCAAGAACGTTCTGCACTACAAACAGAGAATGTTCGACTGACAAATGACAATGAACTTCTCAAAACAGATTTATTAAATTTCATTAAAGCCACTGAAACCTTTCATAAAATCATGGGATCTCAAATAGGAATTTTTGATAAAGCTGGCATTGGTTTCAATCAAACCCAAAAAACTAAGCTATATGAAAATTTCTTTGTCCTAGAAAGAAAGGAAGAAAAATGCAAGACTAGATGCTCATATTGTAAAAAACTTGGACATCTGGAATTTGCTTGCTATTTTAGAAAAAGAGATGAAAAGATTGAAAGGAAAAAGGTATTTGAAAAAAGAAATCATTCAGTCAAAACAGTGTTAAAAAAACTGCAAAAAGGAAAATAATCTCCAGAATGGTTCCCAAACGGAGAAAGTTCCAAAACACAAGCTATACGTTCTGGAAACTCTTTTAAACCAAAGTTTAAATCTTCTGAAACCTATATTGTTAAATCTATTTCAAAACCAACAACTAAAAACACAACTAGTTTTAAAAATAAAGGAATGATATACCATTTCAAAGAAAAAGGAAATGTTAAAACTAACTCTCCAGGACCAAAAACAAAGTGGGTACCTAAGGCTGAAATAATATCACATGCAGGTTGGTTTTCCAAATATAAAGAGAAAGCCTTGGTTCTTGGACAATGGCTGTTCAAGGAACATGACAGGAGATAAAAACTGCTTCATAACATTTATCAAGAAGGATGGTGGTTCGATCACTTTTGGCAATGATAATCAAGCTCAGATTAAAGGTAATGGAACCATTGGTAAGACAAACTCTGCTCAAATAAATGATGTTCAATATGTGGAAGGTTTAAAACACAACCTATTAAGCATAAGTCAACTATGTGACAATGGATGCAAAGTCATTTTCAAACCAAAGGTATGTGAAATCCGGAAAGCTAAAATTGGAGAAATTCTATTTTCTGGAAAATGAAAGAAAAAATTATATGTTTTATATCTTGATGAACTACCTGATGAATCATGCTTTATATCAATCAATAAAGATAAATGGATTTGGCATAAAAGGGCTAGACATATCAGTATGAAAACCATTTCAAAAATTTCCAAACTTGATCTTGTTAGAGGATTACCAAAACTTAACTTTGAAAAAGATAAAATATGTGAAGCTTGTGCAAAAGGTAATCAAGTCAAAAGTAGCTTTCACTCAAAAAAATTTGTAACAACAAATAGAACTCTTGAACTACTTCATAGATCTCTTTGGGCCATTCAAAACAATAAGTCTAGGAGGAATGAAATATGGTTTTGTTATTGTTGATGATTTTTCAAGATTTACATGGGTTCTGTTTTTAAAACAAAAAGATGATGCTTTTGAAGCGTTCAAAACATTATGTAAAAAGTTTCAAAATGAAAAAGAATCCAGCATCATTTTTGTAAGAAGTGATCATGGAGGAGAATTCATAAATACTTCATTTAAATCTTTTTTTGATGAACTTGACATATCTCACAATCCCTCATGTGCAAGAACTCCACAACAAAATGGAGTTGTTGAACGAAAAAATAGAACACTACAAGAAATGGCAAGAACCATTTTAGAAGAATCAAATGCTGAAAGATATTTTTGGGCTGAAGCCATAAACACATCTTGCTATATCTTAAACTGTGTATCTATCAGAAAGATCATCAACAAAACCCCATATGAAATCTGGAAAAATAGAAAACCAAACATTTCACATTTTTGGTTGATACTGTTACATTTTAAACAACAAAGATCTTATTGGAAAATTTGATGCAAAATCTGATAAAGCAATCTTTCTTGGATACTCAACCGAGTATAAGGGTTATAGAGTGTTTAATTTAAGAACTAATGTTGTTGAAATAAGTATGCATATATTATTTGATGACTTTGATGACTTAGATGTAAGTAAACAGGATGAGGAAGAAGAAACTCCAATTGAAACACAACACCAGCAAAACAGTTTGTAGAAAACAGAGATTGATAAACAATCTCCGTTTCATTCTCCACCAAAAAGCTGGAAAACAATTGAAGATCATCCTCAAACCCAGATCATTGGAGATACGACTGATGGAATTAAGACCAGAAAATCATTCAAAAATGATGAAAACAATATGGCAATGATATCTCAGATTAAACCAAAATCAATCAAAGATGCAATTGCTTATCAATCTTGGATATATGCCATGAAGGAAGAACTACTGCAGTTTGAGAAAAATGAAGTCTAGACTCTAGTACCTGATTCGTTAGATCAAACAGTCATTGATAGACGATGGGTGTTCAGAAAGAAACTTGATGAAGAAGGTAACGTTATTAGAAACAAAGCAAGATTAGTAGCTCAAGGCTATAATCAACAAGAAGGTTAACTTATTAAATTGTTTCAAATGGATGTTAAAAGTTCTTTCTTGAATGGTTTCTTAAATGAACAAGTGTATGTAAAATAGTCCCCAAATTTTGAAAGTAATCAAAACCAAATCATGTTTTCAAACTTACCAAAGCACTATATGGCTTAAAACAAGCTCCAAGGGCCTGGTATGAATGACTAAGTTCATTCCTAATTAAAAATGATTTTCAAAGAGAAAAAATTGATACTACATTATTTAAGAAAACATAGGGAAATGACTTACCCATCGTTCAAGTATATGTTGATGATATCATTTTTGGATCAACAAATGAAAAAATGTGTGAAAATTTCTCAAAACTTATGCAAAGTGAATTTGAAATGAGTAGGATGGGAGAATTAAGTTATTTTCTTGGCTTACAAATTAAACAATATGAAAAAAGCATTTTTATTTGTCAAGAAAAGTACATCAAAGATTTGTTGGTTAAATATAAAATGAATGAGTCAAAAATCATGACCACTCCTATGTATCCATCTTCTTCTTTAGAAAAAGATGAAAATGGCAAATTTGTTTCTGATAAAGAGTATCGAGGAATGACTGGCTCTTTACTTTATTTAACTGCTAGTAGGCCTGATAAAGTGTTTGCAGTAGGATTATGTGCTCGATTTCAATCAGCACCAAAAGAATTCCATTTAACAGCAGTAAAACGCATATTTAGATATCTTGTTGGCACCACTAGTCTTGGTCTTTGGTATAGAAAAGGGTTCACATTTTGATATTATAGCATACTGTTATGTTGATTACGCCGGAGATAAAATTGAAAGAAAAAGCACGAGTGGAGCATGTCAATTCTTAGGAGAAGCATTAATCAGCTGGTCTTGCAAAAAACAGAACACCATAGCCTTGTCAACAATAGAGGTTGAATACGTTTCAGCAGCAAACTGTTGTTTACAGGTTATGTGGATTAAAAATAAACTTCAAGATTACTCTGTAAGCTATTCCAGTATTCCAATTTATTGTGATAATAGGAGTGTTATAAATTTCTCCAAAAATCCCATTCAACATTCTAGATCAAAACATATTGAAATAAAATATCATTTTATTCGTGATCATGTCAATAAGAAAGATATCGAATTAATCTTTGTTGATACTCAAAATCAACTTGCTAACATTTTTACAAAACCTCTTGTCGAGGATAGTTTCAATTTGATCAAAGAAAAATTGAAATTTATGAAAAATCCAGAAAATTCTGGATAAATTATGCTTCTGCAGAAAACGGAGAACGTTTATCAGTCTCCTTTTCGCGAATCATCATTCTCCGTTCTGAAAAACCAACAGTTTTCTCCAAGTTAACACTTACCTTCTCAAAATCAAAAAGGCAAATCTTGGCATTTAATACACATGTCTTTTTGTCTGAGAAAGAGTGCTGACACACACTTTTTAGCCCCCAAAATTCTTTTCCACTTTCCCTAGGTACAAACAGTTTCCATTGGGCAATAAAGTAATCATTGTTTTTCTTTTCTTTTCCTCTCCTCAAGTCAGAAAATCAGTTTTGTCTCTTTCATCTCTTCACCTTCTTTTTCCCCAAAAGCTACATCGTCTCTCTCTCTAAATACCAGTCATCTTCTTCACTCTCAATCTTCTCACAGAACAACAACGGCGCGAACCAAACAATCAGCACGCAAAAATGCCTCTCGCTGCACACCATACTCTTCATCTCCTTCATTTGATTCTATGGAACGCTCACCCTCTCCACCACCTCGATCAACACCACCATACACCTCCCCTGACTCACCTCCTTCTAACAACAACCAAGAAATCCTCAACCCCAATCCTCTGTCTACTCTTCTTCCACCACTGTACACTCGTCCCACACCAAACATTGCTCAAGTGCCTCCACATTTACGTACTCAAACTACTCCTCCACGACGCTCAATGAGAGTTCAATCTGGAATTGAAACTTCAAAACCCTTGAACCCTAAACCCTATTACTTCATCATCTCAGATTCTAAGGCTGATGATTCATCTGATTCTTGCCCTTCATCGCCAGAAAAGTACCCACCAATACCAAGCCATTAGCAACACCACCCACACAAACAAAGCCATCAACAACACCACCAAACACTCAACCATCAACATTAGCAACGACACCAACAAACACTAAACCTACCACACCATCCAAATCAGCTTTCTCCTCTAAATCCTCACAATCAACTCCTCCACACCAAAAATGGAGATTGATCAATGAAATTGTCTCTCCTCCTACTAAACAAAATGAACCCCCCTCTCAATCCAAACCACAAACAAAACCCACGAAAACAAAATCTGCAATAACAATTTCCCAATACCTTGCTCGCAAGAAACTTCCAAATCCTCATAGAAGAAAAACTCACGCCCCTAAACAAAACCTAAAACACTGTTAGGAACCCACCTCTCCAGAACATTCTCCACAATGTTCCCCACCCATACCTCAAGAACGTTCTCCTGCTCATAAAGTCCCTTCTCCAGCATCCTTTCCCCACCCACAACCTTCCCCTTCAACACACACCAAACATTCTCCCACTCCTGACCCTTCCTTTACCTCTACTTCTTCTGACTCTGACCCATCTCCTCCCTCTAAAAAATCCAAACAAAATACTCCACCTCTGACCTCCCCCAACAAATCCAAACTTTTCAAAAACAAATGGGCACAACGCCCAATTGGGATTGGATGAGTCTTTGTCTTTGACAAACTCGTCATTGAAGGCAATGTTGTCAAGCATCATACTGATGCACTATGATGGACTTCTTTTCTCCAAACGTCTGAACACTACTACCCAGACGTTGTAAAAGCTTTCTACTGCAATGCAAGTACCTTTCCAGACAAATCCCTCATCGTTTCCACCATTAAGGGCATCGAGATCAAACTCACTCCAGATATCCTAGCCTCCATTCTTCAACTGCCTACAGAAGGACCTTCTGTTTTTGGAAATCAGTGGTACTCTGCTCTAAATCTCAAAGAAACTGAGGTTCTCTCTGACTTATTTCAAGAAGGCTCCACCCGCTACCTCTCCACATACCTCAAACCTCTTCCAAAAGTCTTCAACAATATGAGTCAACATACTCTCATTCCTCACTGTGGAAGCCATAAGTATGTCTCTACCAATGACGTCTTAATCATCTATCATCTACTTAAGTGTAAGCGTCTCAATCTTCCTCATGTGATCATTCAACATATGATATGTGCTCCTAAGAAAGACTACAAGAAAAATACCGTTCCTTATGGAATGATTTTAACTAAGATCTTTAGGCATTTTGGAATTCCCCTCACCATAGAAAAATCACTCCTTAAACTTTCAAATTTTTCCAATAAAAATCTCTCTCACATGCGCAAAGCATCCTCTGCCCAAACTCCTATTACTCCATCCTCTTTTCCTACCTCCTTAAAATGCAAACGCTCGGCAGGACGAATACCTACTACACACCATATTCCATTCTCACCCCATCCTTTTGATCCTGAAGGAAATACAGCAAAAGACACAAACCCATAACATTCTTCACCAAATCCAGAACGTTATCCAGCACCTACAGAACGTTCTCAAGAGAGAATCCCAACTCCTTCAACCCTCTTTCATCAACCATCCACCTTATCATCCTTAGCTTTTCCCTCCTACACTCAAATACTTCACTCTCCTCCTCACGACTTTGGTACTTTATTATCCAATTTCCATTTTTCTACCATGTCCCCACTGTTTGTATCCCCTCAAAAAACAAGCTCCTCCATTTTCGGTATCATTTAATTTTTTTACTTTTCAGCAACGGTTGGTCCATCTCATACACCTATTGATCCCTTACCATTCGTCTCATCCTCCTTTGCCACTTTTCCATCCGTCTTTGGCACACCAATTCCATCCAACACTGTTATTGCTACCACTTCTCAACCATCTACTCACCTTCGTTCTTCTCCTCGCTTAGTTGAACCCTCAAATTCTGACATCATGGCTACTCTTCAAATCATCATAGAACGTCAGCTTCAGCAAGATCAAGAGACTACTCTGTTAAGAACTTGGATCACATAACAACTTGCTCCTAAGCTGGGAATTCCACCTCTTCCTCCTGATCCAGTCCCTCCTCCTCCGCATGTTCCTCCACTAGGAAAATCCTCCTCTTCAGAAGGATCTTCTCCCTCCTTAGCTTCTTAAGTTGTTTTTTCTTTTTCTTTTACCTTTTTGACTGACAAAGGGGGAGAACTAAGTTAGCTTTTAATATATTAGAAAGCTTGATTATGTAATTCTGCTCATAGTTATGTATCTTTGTTCTCAATTAAATGAAAAACTAGTTTATTGCATATAGTGTTTTAAATTCTGTTAATTTAAAAATTGCATAAATTGAGGGGGAGCTTTTAAGCTCCTTTACTTACTTGATATTAGAATCAGAATTAAAATCTAAATTAAAATGTTTGTCATCATCAAAAAGGAGAAGATTGTTGAGACAAACTCCATATTTCAAGTTTTGATGAAAATAAACAAAGGTTAATTAAGAAAGTTAATTATGATTCTAAAATTTTATGTTAATTTAATATGTGCTTTTGAGTGAATTTAATTAAGAACAAAATCAAGCAAAGCAAAGAAAACAACAACAAGAACATTAAAACAGAGAAAGATCTTCAGCTTCAAAAATGTTCATCACATCATATTGATCAATCTTTTTCTACATCTTTAACGAAGAGTTTACACTGGAAATTTATTCAAATAGAATCACTACATGGCAAGAAACAAGTAGGATTCATCCAAGCTCAAAAAGGTTATCTGATCACTAAAATAAAAGGACTCAAAGACAGTCAAAAATCAAGACAGTTTGTAACTCTAAAAATCAAACTGTCAAGAAAGTTTGATCAACCTTGATATATGATAAGACATTGCAAAGGACATCCAGAATGATTAAAATAGGAACTCCAGATTGATTATTAAATCTCAAGAAAGATCAAATTGGCAGACCCATATTGATAATCAATCTTTGTTTTCTGCATAACTCGAGCAGCTATGCATTCTCTTCTGCAATGGCTTATAATTCTTCTCCAAACTCCTCTAGCTACATTCAAGACTCAAGATCGAGACTGTACCATCTAAGATCAAGGGAGAAACGCAAAAGGCTTTTTAACTAGAAGACAAAACTGATTTAAAGTTGTATCAAAAAAGGCAAAAGCAGTTTTAAAGCAATTCAAGGCTGGATTATTTTTATTCTGATATATTGGTTTCAGTCAAACTATAGAGCACTACCAACAACTCTTTTTGACCTTCATTAAATGCTTCTAATGCCTATAAATAGAAGGCCAATATCCAAGATCATAGCAAGAAATTCAAGTGTTGTAAAATCCAATAAATCAATCACATACACATACACATACTTGAAGTTCTAAAATTTCGCAAAGAATAAACAGATCTGTATTCTCATATTAGATTGCATAATTATTTGTGAATCCTTCGTAAAGAATCAATTCTCAAACAAGAGTTGAGAAATCTCAGATTCTGTAAATAGACAATCCAATTGTAAAAACTCAAACTATAAGAGTTTCTTTATAGTTTGTTTAGAGTGCATTGAATCCTATCAAAGTTTGATAGGTGTTGTTATTGCTTTATGGGTGGAAAGTAATAGAGGTTGGAACAAATCAATGTTGATCTAGACTAGGTGTTGTAAGATCAAGAAGGTTCTTTGTTTTAAACACTTAGTGGAAAATCTCACAGTATGAGGACTGGACGTAACCCAAGTTGGGTGAACCAGGATATGTCTTTGTGTGGTATTCTCTATCTTATCTCTTTATTTGTTAAACTTAATTGATTAACTAAGATAAAACACAAACTGATTTTCTGTTTTAAGCTAATCAAGGAACGTTATCTGTTTTATGATAAAAACCAATAACGTTCTCCATTTTCTGTTTTCATAACCAAGAATCAATCTTGAGCTATTTTTTTTAAGTTTTTAACATGAATTTTTAAAAGGTACATTTACAATTCAAACTCCCCTTTCTTGTAAATCGACATTGTTATTTCAAATACAACTTCCATAACATGCAAAACAAGAGGACCAAAAATTTGAATTTAGAAATAGAGAAACTAAAAGCCAATTTTAGATAAAATAAGAGGATTAAAAATATATTTATGTTAATATAGTATTTATATTTAGTATAGAATATATATTTTTTTTTTTACATATCTCATCATGACATAATAAAAATGTCATATTTAAATAATAAAATTACTTTTGTGAAACAATTATATATTTTTCCAAAATTAATTTATAATATTTTTAAATTTTATAAATTAGAAAATATACATAAAGAATTAAATAAGTCATGAAATAAGTTTTTATTTAAAATGTCCATCGACACCCCTAAATAGATAATTTTATATATATAAAAAATCATGATTAACTAAATAATTCTATTTTGTATGTTAAGATTAAATATGGTATATATTATTTGTAAATGACACAGCTATTATTG
>JBBPBS010000207.1:10100470-10110841 GCA_037974835.1 Cicer judaicum | reverse complement strand
AAAAGATAAAGGACTAACACGTTAATATGCAATTTTTAAGATTAAAATGAACAATGACTAAAAATCAACCTTAACTTACCAAAAAAGAATAAAATTTAAATTTGACTTCTTTAATTCACTTAGAATTAAGCTTCACTCATTAAAAGAATTTTGCTACTCTACCATCAAGGTTAACCGTACCCTATTAATTAACCTCCTAATTAATTCCTAACAAATTCAAGTTGACCACAATCCACCCTATTTTTCCTCTGATTTTTATTTTCTTAGCTCCATCATTCTTCCGTCCGTTAGATCAAATTTCTCAAGAAAAACTACAATCCTAACACTGATCAAGGTTTTGAGTACAATAACTTATTTGTTTGTCAGAAATTCCTTAATCATCTATTTCTATTAATTTGCTTCATGAACTTTTTATTAAAAAAATGTGTTAAATTTAATAAAAAAATATATGTTTTAATTCTGCACAAAAAATATTTAAACGTATATACAATATTCCAGCTATTAATCTATACTACAAACCACTTTTATAAAGTTCTTTAACTATTTTGTTAAAGTTCGCGATCTAAAACACATGAAAAAAATATATGTTAAAAGTCAATTCATTAAATAAATTATATATATATATATATATATTGAAAATGATTATATTTTTTATGGAAGTTTGTTGGAAATAATTTTGACATTTATGAGAATTAATGTTGTTCTAGATTGAAAAAATGAGGAAGTTCCACATAAAAGAAATATTAGACATTAGTAGAATACATAAGGTGGAGATATGTTATTTGGGGTGCGCCCCAAATGGTACCTCAATATTGTAAAAGAGAGAGAATACAATCAAAATTGATCACCATAGATACACATGAAACTAAAAATGTGCCTAAAACCCATGACTTTGAATATTTATAAAATAAAGAATGATAATTTAGCATCTTTCAACTTAAAGATTCAAATAATTATAACCTAATATAATATTTGCAAAACAAATAATTTATTTAATGGGTCATCAATTTATTATATTAACAGTGGTATAGTCATAGATTAATCAAAAGGATTAGTGGAGAACAATCACAATTGTGATTCTGTAAAAGCCAAATGATCATTGGAGGGGAAAAACATTTCAATAACAAAGTATTATACAAGAATTATTTTTATGGAAAAATCTGCTACAACATAACCAAACTACCACAATTAAAATGAGTCAAAGCAACTACATATATAGCCAAGTGCGATAGAACCATATTATACTAAAAAATAAATATGATTTTTTTAAACAAAAATTAAAATGTAAAAACATCATATCGTATAAATAACATCTCAAGTAGATTCGCATCCCAAATTCACTGGATATCATACACCCATATCAATATTATTAATATTACAAAAGTACAAGCATTAAAAATAACAATTACTAAAAATCCAAAATGATAAAATCTTAGTCGAGAGAAAAGAGTGTAGAGTAAAACAAGTTTCCAAATCTAAAGCAATCACATATATCACATACAAACAGTTTAAGGTTCGCAAATAAAACATTCAAAGAATATCATCTAATTTGAAAGTAGCACGTTCTAATTTAAAAATATCATTCGAATAGTATATCAAATATTTTTTTACAGTATCATGATCACTATAATAGACTCCATTGAGTTCGCCACCATAGAACTCAAAAGTCACACCGATTTGTTTAAGACTATACTTCGACCTTGTCATTCGAAAAGGGATTTAACTACCCAACAGTTGGTCGACATCAAACATTTCATCTTCTAAATTTTGATCGAAGTTCAAAATTGGAGAAATATCATAATCATAATCTTGAAAATTAGCCATGTCAATGTCATTAGAAGACATCCCGGGAAGCAAAGGTGGAGGAGGAGAAGCAGTGGCAGGAGTGGGAGGAGTAGATGGAGAAGAATTTTGAGTAGGAATCACTTCTACCATATTTTCATCTTCGAGATTTTTGTTTTCACCCTTTCTTGTGTTAGCATCTCCACGCTTATGCTCGTAAATCTTGCAAAGCACCCAATTATTTAACTACATATGCACACACGTGTTATTAGATAGTAGAACACACATAATGCTATAAATAAACATATAGTAAAAATGAACAAAATTTAGAGTGATGGATGTGGTCTTAGAGAACAATGTGTAGGAAGACCTTAAGGTTTATTGACTACTTATAAAAGATTTATATTTTATCTGTATTTAATGATAGTATAGTGGGTGATACAACTCACAACTTTTCAAATCCAATATTTTTCATATAAAATGTTAATTTTTAGTTTTATTTATTTATTTTTTTAATATTTTTGTAGTCTCTACAAAATTATTTTGCAAACATTTTTAGTCTTTGTTAGAACAAAAATTATTTAAATGATTTTTTATAAAAATTTAAATTTTTTTAACTTGCCATAAATGAAATATGAATTTTTTAAACGTCATACCCTAAAGATAAAAAATAAAAAAATATATATGGTGCTAGAAAATGAATTTTAAGATATTTTTTATAGAAATTTTTTATTATATTGTAAATATACATAAAAAAATCATATAATCACATTAACGGATAATTAAAAAAAAGATATACTATATATAATATGATTAATAATAAAATATGAAAATTGCTAACAAGTATCTCAATGACACTTATTAAGACACTAAATGCATAAATATAATCTTAAGAAGGCATTCAACTCTTGATATTTTTTTCCGCAAAAAAACATTTTTATTTTCTTTTTTAATTAGCATGACCCAAAATGAAATTAATATCTTTGTCTCCAATTACAAACAATCCATTGAGGAAAAAAAAATTGTCTCTGAATATAAACTCCTTTTAATTTACGTTATTTTTTTTTAATTATAATTCTTATTAATACTACTAATTTGTCAATATAAAAAATCAATATTAAATATATCTATACTCAAATGGTAATTTAATCATATTTCTAAACAAAATAGACACATTAATTATGCCAACAACTTTTCAAAATAAAAGTAAAATATGCGATAAATACTTTTATTTAGGAACGGTTGAAGGATTAATTGATCAATCATAAAAAAAAATAAAAAAAAAACTTTATGCATCATCATATTTTACCTTAGAAGTAGGAGTTGCACTTGTGCTCACAATATTCTCAATATTTATGGTGTACTCTTGCATAATCCAATTAGTTTTGTCACCACCTTTAGGTTTTCCTCTATAAAATACCAAAGTCTTTTTAAATCCAATTGTAGTGCCATTATCGTTTATTGGATGATCTATTCCAGTAGCTTTCCAGAAACCAAAACCTTTAACACCACGATCTGGACGTTCTCCTTTTGGATATTTCCTATTTCTTATAGTGAAAAAATATGTATGTTGCTCTCCTTCACGTTTATACATGGCTGTTTAAAATACATAAATAATAAAATAAGTCAATTAATTGATTAAAATCACTTTCAACTTTCAAAATTCTTTTGAACAACTACATGTAGTTATTCCATTCGGAACGAGATATAATAAAAAATAATATATGAAAAATTGATGTATTTGATTTAAAATTAAGAATAGATATATTAATTTATCACATATTCGTTTTATTTATATTTTATTTTAAACAAAGAACTTTTAAGGTGAAAGTTATGGTAGACTATTTTTGCGAATGATTCATTATGATTCAGTCTTTAAAATTCACTCGAAATTCTAATGATCAATGAAATTCTTTGAAATTGTTCTATTTGATTTTTACAGTTGAGCCAATAATTTGATTGAAGTCATGATCTCTCAAAATCAATTTGTTGAACTCACATTAATCAAATTATTGTTTCAAACATAAAGACGGAGAAATATATTTGTTGACTATACTTTTCAAATGTATTGTCGATTGTGTTAGAGTTTCAGTTGATTTTTAGACATAAGTTTACGGTAGCAAACATTCTCTATTAAAATTTACTGACTTTTAAACCTCTAATATATTTTTACAATGGATAATATTTTAAAAGTTAGATAAAAAAATACTATACCATAAAGATTATCAGGTGAATTTTGATAAACATCCACGTCATAAATCCGACCAGCAATAATATGATGATTAGCAATCTTTGGTTGTAAATAGTATTTGATTAACTCAACATCATCTGGTAGAAACTTATAACCCGGCGGTAACAATTGTAACACTTGGTCTAACATATTGAATGTAGCACCTTTATCAACTGAAACAACAAAAAAAGGAAGTAATTAATTGACAAACAATTTTATTATGATTAGTATCTTTTTAATAAATAAAAGAATGAAAAAAATAGAGCAAAAATATATTTTAGAAATATTAGGTGTCGTTAAATATCGAATAACCTTTTTAGTGGTAAAAAAAGATAATTTTTTTTTACTAAAACCTAAATGGATAACTAAAATCCCACCTTTATTTCTAATCAGTTACAAACTCCTCTTATTGAAATAAAAAAATAAACAACTTTCTCAAAAAGTACATAGTTAAAAAATGTCTACTTTTATCTTATCTTATTATTTTTATTAATACTATAATAATTTGAACACGTGATAACATTTCGCATTATATCTAATAGAGAAAGATGGGATATGTTGACACCAAATTTTAACTAATCCAACGGTTCGTGTTTAAATCACGAAAGAGCAAATTTTGCCATTCAATTAGTAACCATCCCATTGACTTGGACAGAAGTTGAGTTCAAAATAGAGAAAACGAAATTTGCTCCTAAGAAAGCGAAAATGCTAAAAACATATATTAATAATTTAACTGCAGAAATTATATATTATAACTTTTATGTTTAACTTTTTAATAATCTAAATATAATTTTTTAATAGAAAAAGTTATATTTTTAATCTTAAAAAACATTATCTAAATTTTGAACACATGTACAGTTATAACCATTAAAATACGTTCACATTAAAAAGTTATAAAATATAAATTAAAAACTAAAAAGAAAAAAAAATTCTGCCGATTTCCGATGCAAATTCAGGATCTTAAAATAAACTATAAAAATAAATAAATAAATAAAGATTATGGGATCGTTAACTTTCCTTGCAAATTCAATATCCTCCTATTATTTTACTTTTGAGCAATAGCATCTTATTATTATTATTATTATTATTATTATTATTATTATTATTATTATTATTATTATTATTATTATTATTATTATTATTATTATTATAATATTATTATTATTATTATTATTATTGTTATATTATATATTATCATCAACTAAAAATATTCTCGTTCAGTTATTCATATTGATTCAAAGAAGAATAAATCATTCATTCAAATTTAAATTATGAATTAAATCTTGATCAAGAAAATGATAATATATTTTTTTGGTGTCAAAAGAAAATAATAATCGTTATAAAAATATATTAATTAACATGTTGAAAGATTGAAGCATATGAATAGAAGGATTAACAATAAAACTAAAATTGCTACATAGGAAAATATTAAAAATAGTTAGAGAAATGCAAATGTTCAAAGGTACCTGAATGAATTCTTTTCTCGGTTAAAGTAGTATACAAATTTACAAGTGTTGTTGCTTCTTGTACCTTCGTTTCTGTCTCTTATGTGTCGCTTTTTAGAGTTACGTGAAAGAGCTTTTTCTGAATTGTGGGTCCTAAGTTTCTTAACTCTTTCTTAATTCTTCTTCTACTTATCAATTAATATCTATAGATTATTTTTCCGAGTTGAGTGCTTTTGTTTGTTTGAATTAAATAAAAATAACTTTTGTTCTAAATATTTTAAAGATGGTATTTTAGAGAATATTTAAAAAATTATTTTTCTTTAATTTTGTTTGTTTAATATCATAAAAATGAATTTTTAAACATGATAACATTTCACATTATATCTAATAGAGAAAGATAGGATATGTTGACACCAAATTTTAATTAATCCAACGGTCCGTGTTTAGTCAAAGAGCAAATTTTGCCATTCAGTTAGTGACCACTGACCATCCCATTGACTTGGACAGAAGTTGAGTTCAAGATCGAGAAAGCGAAATTTGTTCCTTAGTAAGCGAAAATGCTAAAATCAATATATTAATAATTTAACTGCAGAAATTTTATGTTATGACTTATATTGTTAACTTTTTAATAATCTAAATATCATTTTTTAATAAAAATTATATATAAATTTTTCAATAAAAAAATTATATTTTTAATCTTAAAAAACATGACTAAAGTTTTAACACATGTACAATAATAACCATAAAGTTTGAACACATGTAAAATATAAATTAAAAACTAAAAAGAAAAAGAACATTCTACCAATTTCCGATGCAAATTCAGGATCTTAAAATAAACTATAAAAATAAATAAATAAAGATTATGGGATCATCAACTTGTTATTGTTATTGTTACGTCATTAATATATTATATATTATTATCAATTAAAAATACTCACGTTCAGTCATTCATATCGATTCAAAAAAGAAGAAATCATTCGTTCAAATGCAAATTATGAATTAAATTTGATAAAGAAAATGATGATATTTTTTTTTTGTGTGAAAAGGAAACAATAATCATTATGAAAATATATTAATTAACATGTTGAAAGATTGAAGCATATGAATAGAAGGATTAACAATAAAACTAAAATTGCTACACATGAAAATATTAAAATTAGTTAGAGAAAGAGTTCATGCAAATGTTCTAAGGTACCTGAATGAGTTCTTTTCTCGGTTAAAGTAAAATGATATATAATCAAGCTTATATTTTGTTCCTATATAATCAAAACAAAAATGAATGTAAAGATTGAAATTCTAATTATATAGTTGATTCAATTAACCAAACCAATATTACAAAACGATGAATAGTTCGACCATGAAGCTAAAAATGAAAAAACCCCAAATCATAATTAAATTAAGGTTCGGGATTATCTATTTTGGGAATAAAATTGCATCGCAAGAAAAGTATAATAAAACCCTAAATAGTTAGAGCTATAGAAAGTTAGAGAGAGAGTATACAATTTACAAGTGTTGTTGCTTTTTGGTGACTTTTATGTACCTTCGTTTCTATGTCTTCAATGTCACTTTTTAGAGTTATTGTAAAAGAGTTTTTCGTGAGTTGTGGACAGTGGCGGATCTTGCTCAAAATATTGGGGAGAGCCACAAATATTAACTAAAAGATTATAATTGAAATTCATAAAAGTTATATAGTTTTATCAAAGATTCAACATAATATCAATACACAGTAAAAATATAATATGTGAAAAGAGACGTTTACATTGAATTAAAGTTGTGCCCTTCGTTCTCCTAAAGCCTTGAAATCATCGATAATTGAATCAGAACTAAAGGTTTCAGCTATTTCTTTTTCAATATAAAGCATCATATTGTCAGCAAGAAATTCATCCTCCATCTTATTACGCAGTCTTGTCTTGATAATCTTCATTGTTGAAAATGATCTTTCTGTAGTAGCTGTAGAAACCGGAAGAGTTAAGATAAGACGAATTAATCGATCAATCAAATAATATGTATCCGCCTTCCCTTTTTTTTTAGAGCTTCAGATAACTCAGACATAGTTGACAAGCTATTCAAATTTGGATTACTAACAACGTCAAGAATAAAGTGCTTCAATTGAAATCTCAAATTAATTTTATCTTGATAATTAAAATCCACGGGATAAAATTTATTTACAAGAGCACATATATTACCCATATCAAATGCTTTGTAAATATCTTTAGGAACCAAACTATTGCTTAGACTCAAAAGCTCCATTGTTTGCGCACAAAATCTGTGATTCAATTCCTACAATTGTTGATCAATTGTAACACAAAAGAGATTCACTCTATATTGTTGACCCACTGTAATGTGATCATGTTGATGACGAGCGCGTCCTTCGCGCTCTATATAAATAGCTTTACAATCGGGGGAATCAATATCATGCTGCTCACAAAATAATATCACATTTTTCAATAAATCATCCCAACCATCATCTCTCAACTTCTGAATTAATATTTTTGTATTATCGACTAATTGCATTGCATTAAGTATATCTTGAGATTTATGTTGTAAAGCTTGACAAAGATGATCTGTAATTCCCATAATCTCTTTCATCATGTGCAAAATCAATATAAACTCAAATGATTTCATAAACTTATGAGCAGCATTATCATTACCTCGTGTAGAATAACCTGTTCCATTTCTTCTAATATCTTGAAGAACTGCACAAGTTGGATTATACAATTTTATCATACTACAAACAGAAGAAAAATGTGATCACTAGAAGAAAAATGTGATACAATTTTATCATACTACAAGGCTGCTCATCTGGTTGAACTGTTTGATCACTAGAATGATGCTTTTCAGGTGTTGATGTTGAAGCTTTGCAATTTTCAACTTTGTCGGAAACTTTCTTCTTGAAAAATGCATCAATTTTCTTATGTTTAAACATTGTTTTACTCCTAAAAAAATACACAAATTAATTAAAATAATTCACAAATTAACTAAAATACACAACACAAAATATCAAACATGAGATATATAAAACAAAGAGATTCATGTAGGAAAGGAAATATATTTGCAAATTGCAATTATATGGTAGTATAATATGGTATAAAATAAAATATCAACTATAGTTTGATTCATTACCTAGTGTTAATAATAAATTATGCTATAAAGTAAATAAGAATCAAGCATGATTTAAAAAAATTATATGAATATGTCAAACTCAAATAAAAGACAAACCACATATTACATATATTGTAAAATAAAAATAATATACAACAACAATAATGAAGTTATATGTGGGTAGCTTTTGTTTCAAATATGAATTATATACATAAATACATAATGAACTAATGAAGTTAATTGTATTTTCATAATGAACTAATGAAGTTAATTGTATTTTCATAATGAACTAATGAATTATATAATAACAAGAGTTGTGCATTAATGTTTGGTTAGCTTTTGTTTCATGATAGTTTAAAAATATATGCCAATATTTTGAAAATAAATGTTAAATCTGAGATATAAAGTAATAATAAATTTAAGTTGATTACTTACCAAAAAGCTACGTTAATACTTGATAAGGAGAGTTCAAGTGAAGAGAAGAAGCGACAGAGAGCAATATGAACTAATTACGGATAGAACAGGAGAGAGAAGGAGGGAGGGACACGGGAGAAATTGAAAAGGCGGATGTTAGTTTCTCAAAGCCATAAAGGTTTGAGGGATATTTTAGTAATTATTATTATTATTTTAATAAATAGAGAGAGAGGGAGCCGCACATCAAAAATTGAAAAGGTTAATTTTTTAAAACTTGAGAAATATTTTTGTAATTGTCACTATTAATTTAATAATCTATTTTTATTACCTATATAAATTTTTTTTTTTTAATATAGAGATGCCATGGCACTTGACCGCTCCTTAAAAGATCCGCCGCTGGCTGTGGACCCTAGGTTTCTTAACTCTTTCTTAATTCTTCTTCTGCTTATCAACTAATATATATAGATTATTTTTTCGAGTTGTGTGCATTTGTTTGTTTGATTAAATAAAAATAACTTTTGTTTTAAATAGTTTAAAATGGTATTTTAGAGAATATTTAATTTTGTTTGTTTAATATTATAAAAATGAATTTTTTTTTAAAAAAATTATCTTGTTTATATATAATTTTATAAAAATAATTTTTTTAAACTAAAAATTATCATAAAAGATATATGCTTCATATCATTTATTTCCTTTCATATAAGAAATTATCACACTTATTTACTTTAAACATATTAAGAAAGAATACAAATAAAAGAAAGATAATAATTCATGTGGGACTTCTTTATTTTTTTCAATCAACACCAATTAGCTCTATAGTTTTTCAACAATCCTCACTTGAATTTTGAAAAATGTTTCTGAAATAGCGTCAAATACTTCTATAAGATCGTGCATAAATATATGTGTTTTATGACTTGAACCTTTACATAGTAAGTGAGATTCAGATTTAACAAGAATGACTCGTAGTCTTGAACTGTATCTCTAACATCAAACCTACAAACAACCTTTTCATAGGATGTATTCTAAAAAATATGTACATTAATGATGCTGCATGTCTATCCCAATATAGTGAACACTTTAGCAATTCTGTCTCAAAATTCCATAGGAAACGACAAAATATTTGTAATAAAATAAACTAATCTTAATATAATAAAAAACTAATCTTAATATATTTAATTTTAAAAAACTAATCTCAAAATTAAAATTTAAATTAAATTTAATATATAATAAACTAATCTTAATATAATTAAAAAATTTAAATTAAATATTTAAATTAAAATTAAAGATTAATAATTAAATTAAATATTAATTTAAATAAAAAAATATTTGTAATAAAATATTTAAATTAATAAAAAAATATTTAAATTATTAATAATAAAATATTTAAATTAATAATTA
>JBBPBS010000207.1:10051240-10100318 GCA_037974835.1 Cicer judaicum | reverse complement strand
AAAATAATATTAATAATAATTAAAGCTAGCTATAATAATTACGACAAAATCAAATAAAACATACATTCCAAAATTAACAATTAATGTATTACAAATCCAAAATTAACAAATAATATCTTACAAAGTGGAAATTAAACACACAATAATGTTATACAACCCAAAAATAAATTATGAAATTCTTCAAATAACATCTATCCTCATAATATTTTAACCGTAGTTTGAAACTTTAATTTATCATATATTAATATGTAAACAACATCATTCCTATTTTTTTTAAATAAATTTATAAAACTAATCTAAATATATATATTACTAATCTATATTTTAAAAATAATATATATATATATATATATATATATATATATATATATATATATTTACTAATCTAAATTTAAAATATATAAAATACTAACTTGATGCCGAGTAGCGTCTGACTTCAAGCTTTCACTCACGTACGATGCTTGCAAGTCTTCGAAATAATTAACAAGCATTGTAAAAATAAAAATCAATAACATTAATTAGTTATATCAAATTAAAAAATAAAATTATAAAACTACATATATAATATAATTTATACTTACCAAATTTAATTGAAGCTTAAGAGAAATTTTGTGTAGAGAAAAGGAGGAGATAATAGTTAGAATGAGGTTTTAGAGAGAAGTTGGACGTGAAAAAATGAAGGAGGAGGGGAGAAAAATATATATAGTATTACCTTGAGCATTTGTGGCGGCCTTTGCAGCCACAAATGCTACTGGTCATGTCAGTCCTTTGTGACGGATTTCGCCCTCACAAATTGATTTTTTGTGGCTGTAAAAGCCCTCACAAAATCCTTAAATATTTAACTGGATTTTGTGGCTGCCTAAGCCCTCACAAAATCACAATGTTGTGATTTTGTGAGGGCTTAGGCAGCCACAAAATCCAGTTAAATATTTAAAAATTTGTGAGGGCTTTTTCAGCCACAAATAAAGACCAATTTCAATTTTGGCATTTGTGAGGGCTTTTTCGGTCTCTAATTTGTGAGGGTTTTATTTGGCCACAAAATGGTATTTTTCTTGTAGTGATTTCTCACCAAAATTCAAAATTGCACTAAAATAGAGAAGCAACGTAAAACTATGGAAAAATCTTTACCTAATCAAGTAAATAAGAACATAAACCTTTTATTAAGTCAAAGAACTAGAATCAATAAGATATATCAATTAACTCCTCAAATTAACTAATAATTACAAATAGATAAGACTAAAATTAGTAAAAAATATGTATATGACGAAGAGTCATCACAACCACAAACTTAATTTGTTGCTTGTCCTCAAGCAACGATAAATTTTAGATTTGGTATAGTTAAAAGCAAACTTAAACTCAATTTCTCTAATCACATCAAACTCAATTCTCAAAGTTCTAGCTAGTACAAAATATTCATCATGCTTCATAGTTGCTAAGAAAAAACAACAACACAATCTGTATACTTAAGCATTCATTCATCAAGTTCAACTATATCTTCACAGATTCCAACCAAAATTTCTCTCAAATTTTTAGCAAGAGTTATGAATTTATTACTCAAATCCAAGAACATTCATGACGCTACCATAGGCTTGAAAAAAATTCTAGTCAGCAATCACAATGCAACAAACACATACACTTTTGGAGAACTTTCGAGTTGTAATGGGGCTTAGGTAAAGGCATGACAATTTGGGATACTAGGTTTTCCTACTTGGAGTTATGCATACATTTTAAAATTATTCTCCCTCTTTTATTCTATTTTATTTATTTATTTCACATTTTATGGTTGAAATTCTCAAGCATTGACAAAAGAGCTAAGAAGATGTTACTTATCAATGTGCTAAACTAATTTTTCTTTTTAGAACCACTACCTGAAACTTAGAACTTTATCAAGATGAGACATAATTTTTCCTACCTAACTCCAACTAAGGTGATGTAATTAAAGTCATGTCTTTGGCTTGTAATGTGGCTAGTAAGCAAAAGAAAAGAGCAAGACTCAAAGGGGCATTAGTAAAAGTCGTTGAATTAAGTAATCAACAATGTATGCATTAGTAATGTAGCAAGACTCAAAGGGGCTTGTAATGTGGCTAGTAATCAACAATGTATGCATTAGTAAAAGTCGTTGAATTAAGTAATGGCATGAGCTCAAAAATAGAATATAGATTTCAAAATCCCAAACAGAAAACATAAGACCAAGTTCAAGATATTACAACTTCTTCATCATAATACACATTTAGTGAAAGGACAATAGCATCAAATTCGACTACTAAAATAAATAAAACATAAACAAAGAAAAAGGAAAGGAAACTTCTCTTAGTTGGGTAATACAAGGGGCATTTCTTGGTTCTTCCATTTCTGTACCACTATAGTCCCCAGTATACTGATGAGGTGACAATAAATCAAAATAAAATATGCCTCCAGGTGTCTGTTGAGATGAAGCGAAAGCTCGATAGAGATTTATCATCGTAGTTCTATTATGGTCTGTACATCTCGTTGATCGATCATCAATTGTTCCATCATAGTTTACAGCCTTCCAAATCTTTCCCCAGTGGAGGGTTGTGGTGGATGTTAAGGATAGTCATGTGTCCCTAAAGGATCATAACTTTCCTCCATCGACATCATTTCTTGTGGGACACTAGGATATTTTTTCAGAATCATAGAGTGTTTTTCTATCCACTTAGTAGTGATGGATAACAGGTTTCACCATTTCTTCAACCTTTTTAGGTGACATTCTCACTTGTTCACAGAGTTTTCTTATCAATGAAGCATGATTGAAGTAGCTTGCTAGAGGATAAAAAATTGTTGTCCCTAAAAGATCATGAGCTAGTAGCATGCCCACATTAATTCATTCACCCTTTATGATTGTAGCTAGTAGACATGCTCTCTGAACTGTTACATCTGACACATTTGAACATGGTATTAGTAATGATGAACAAAGGTATTGCATACTTTTGCAATTGGGGTGAAATCCTATAAGCGTAATTTCCTATGTGTGCCATCTCAATTTCTTACCCAATTTGTGCGCGGTCTGCATAAAGTGTGCAAGATCTCCCGAGTGTCTATTTTTATATTGCTGTCATCCATTGCTTGAAAGTGGCAATCCTCATAGTTCAACAGACCAAAGATTTCATTGATGACTTGAGGCGTAAAGGGCACCCTTTTTCCTCTCACATAACTCACAAATTTATCATGTGGAAAAGGTTGTCATAATTCAGATTAGTGGCATTGGAGAAGATTTCTACTGCTAGTGGTTTTCTCACTTGGATGACAAATGTGGTTAACTTCTCTCATCCTCTTGCAGCAATCATCGCTTGGATGTCAACAAATTCATTTTCTTCCAACACAAAATTTTTCTCACTCACAAATTTCTTGATGGTGGGGAGTTTGGCATGAAACTCTTGCGTTGTCATGGTCTTGAATAATAACGTATCATGTGGTTAGAAGGAAGATGTATTTGTGACCTTAGTTCGTTTTACTTTTTGTTGGGTTTCCATTTGTTCCTGCAAAACAATTATGCACATCCAAGATTAAAAGTATTCAAAGTTAGAGAAAAGTAGTTTGAACATTCATCCACTTGACATAACCACCACAGTTGTTGCACATAGAATGACAGTTTATAAATTAAGATTCAAAAGTTCTTGTGACATTTTCTCAATCATTTGGAGTGCATTACAGATTATGGGGCAATCTCGACGCAATGTGTTTGTGCCATTTTCTTAAACAATTGGAGTGCATTACAAATTTTGTATTCATAACAAAACATGAAATAAGTGAACAACCCACATTCATAAGTGAACAATCTCCAACACTAACACAACTTATAATTCAAACAACCCACCTTCATCAAGAGAGAAAAGAAAGAGTTTAAAGTAACACATTTTTTTAGAAGAGATAAACAAACTTACTTGATAATAGAAGAAAACTTGATAAGGGAGGAAGACTTACCTTTGTTAAGCAAAACAATGTAACAGTTGACTATTGTGAAAGAAAAATGGTTAGGGAAAAAGTGAAGAGGCAAGGGTTTTATAACCCAACCATGCGCATAACACGCTTCAAGCGTGTGCCCAATGCTTCAGACGCAGCATGATAGTGAGTGAAGAGTGGAAATGCATTTCAAGCACGTAGCCTGCGCTATAGGCGCATTCAAGTGTATACACAAATAAGCTTTATACACATTTAAGTGTAGATAAATGCGCTTTAGACGCAACAAGACAATGAGTGAGAAATAAAAATGTGCTTCAAGCGCGGAGCCTGCGCTTCAGGCACATTTAAGTGCATACTAATGCGCTTCAGGCACGGACTCACAAAATTGATTGGTGTTAAATGCGCTCCAAGCGCCGATGGTGAGCTTCAAGCGCAATGTATGCGTGTCATGTTGTAGAAATCCACACCCTATGCACACCTTTTGGTTTTTTGAGCATACAAAACATCAAGAACTAATACAACTAGCAAATAACAAAGAAAAATAAAAATAAAGGGAATATAACAAGAATAAAATGCAAAGGATATAAAGTTGGGTTACATCCCAATAAGCGCTCGTTTAATATCTTGATCTTGATATTCCACTCTTTAAGTGGTGATCAAGTTGATGGACACTGTCGGAAGTTTTGTCTCTCCCTTTAAGTAATGTTTGAGCCTTTTTCCATTCATCTTGAAACTTCGGTTTGAGTATGTATCCTTTAACTCCACCGCGCTATGTGGGAACACTTTGATTAATTTGAAAGGACCCAACCATCAAAACTTTAATTTTCCTAGAAATGATTTTAATCTCGAGTTAAAGAGAAGAACAAGTTGTCCTTCTTGGAAATTCTAGAACTGAATAATTTTGTCATGCCACATCTTGGCTTTTTCTTTATAGATCTTTGCATTTTCATATGCAAAATTTCGTAACTCCTCTAACTCGTGATGCTAAAGAATTCTAGAGTCGCCTGCCTTGACCAAGTCAAAATGCAAGTACTTTGTTGCCCAACATGCTCGATGCACAGGTTCAAGAAGTAAATGACAAACTTTACCATACACAATTTGATATGGTGACATACCAATGGGGGTCTTGAAAGTTGTTTGGTAAGCCCAAAGTGCATCATCAAGCTTCATTGACTAATCTTTTCTTTAAAGCATTGACTGTCTTTGCAAGGATTTGCTTAATCTCCATATTGGATACTTCAACTTGCCCACTAGTTTGTGGGTGATATGGATTGCCACCCTATGACACATATTATCTTTTTTTAGAAGGAACTCCATCTTCTGGTTAAGAAAGTGAGTGCCCTCGAAGATGGGAATGGACCTATGAAAAAGGCGATGACCTAATCCACTGCCAATATGTTCTTCTTGAGCCAATATGTATTTTGAAAAAGGCGATGACCTAATCCAAGGCGATGACCTACAAAAATGAGCCAATATGTTCTTCTTGAAAAAGGCGATGACCTAATCCACTGCCACCAAAATATAAACTTTTTCATATGAAGATGGGAATGGACCTATGAAATCAATACCCCACACATCAAACACTTCTACTTCTAACACAAGATTTTGAGGCATCTCATCCCATTTTGAAATGTTCCCGATGTGTTGACATTGATCGCACTTCTTCATATAGTTGAATGCATCTTTAAACAATGATAACCATAATAGTCCCGATTCGAGAACCTTTAATGCAGTTCCATCTCCTCTAAAATGACCCCCATAATCAGAGTCATGGCAGTGCCACAATACCTTTTCTTGCGCCTCCTTGGGTACAAACTTTCACAACAACCTATCCACTCCTTTTTTGTACAGAAAAGGTACATCCTATACATAGAATTTGACATCATGGATAAACTTATTTCATTTTTGGTTGGTGAAATCCGATGGTATTACCTCAGGTACCTTAAAATTTGCAAAGTCAGTGAACCAAGGTGCCTTGGCAATTGCAAAGATGTGTTCATCAGTGAACTAGTCTTGAATCAGTCTAGTGTCATCCTCCTCCTCCGCTTTATCCAATCGAGATAAGTGGCCAACTATAGTGTTTTATGAACCCTTCTTATCTCGAATCTCAATGTCTAACTCTTGTTCCTCTCTAATCCTAGTAAATATCATTTGCAAGCAATGAAGTGGGTTCTCAAATACCTTAGAGGCACTTCCAAAGTGTGTTTATGTTATAGAGGTGGTGAACCTGTGTTGGGTGGCTACACAGATGTAGATATAGCAGGTGATATTGATTCTAGAAAATCTACCTCTGGTTATATGATGACGTTTGTAAGAGGAGTTGTGTCTTGGCAATAAAGACTACAAAGATGTATTACTTTATCTACTACTGAAGTTGAGTACATTGTAGCAACTGAGTCTTCGAAAGAACTCTTATGGATGAAGAAATTCATACATGAGTTAGGCCTCAAGCAAGACAAGTTTGTATTATTATATGACAGTCATAGTGTGATCTATCTCAGCAAGAATCCAACTTTTCATGCAAAGTCGAAGCATATTAAAGTGCGGTATCATTGGATACGAGATGTACAGGAAATGAAGCCATTTTTAATTGAGGAGATTCATACTTATGAGAATGGTTCAGATATGATGACGAAGACATTGCCTGTGTCGAAAATGATATGATGTAGAAAGAAGACTGACATGGTTAAACAATACTTTTCCACTTGCGTCGTGAGGGGGAGATTTGTTGGGTGGTCTCACTTCCCAAGTGGAACCCAACAATTTTATTATTATTATTATTATTATTATTATTATTATTATTATTATTATTATCATTATTATTATTATATTATTGAAATAAAAAGAAAAGAAAAAAAGGAAGAATATATGGCATTATTGGGCTAGGCCCATGTGAAGGAAATAAAAGGGATCTAAAAATCCTTAAAAAGTAAAAAGTAATAAAATAAAATAAAGAACGGTGTCGGAAAAGCAAGCACGCTAAAACAGAGAAGAGAAAAGGGTTTGGTTGTGGTGGTGGTAACAAATGTGTGTAGCAAACTTGCTCGTTTGATCTACAATTTTGATAGATTATTTCTACTACTGAGTTTGTTATTTTAATATACAGTAGTTTTACCTTCTAAGAGTTATTTTGCCATACCCACTTTAATGAAAAGTCGTTATAAAGTTGTTATTGTTGATTGATATTCCCTATTGTTAATTAGAAAAATTCTGATGTTAGAGTCAACGCACAAGTTTAAGATCTCTTTGGCTTGTTTCTATTTCCATCCGCTTGAATCTACCAAACTTTGGTATTTGTAAAATGGTATAGTACTTGTATCTGATATATAGTCGATAATTAGTTACCAGTGGCGGAGCTGGGTTGGGACAGGGGGTGGCCGCGGCCACCCCAAAAAAAATAATTATAGGTTTGGTCCCTCTTTCTCTATTTCAAATTCAGACCCAGTCTCTCTTCCTCTCTTCCAGATCTAGTCTCTCTTCCTTAAAAACCTAAATCTCTCTTCCTCTATTCCAGATCTAGTCTTCATCTATCTCTTTCCCTCTTGCTTTCTAAACGCGATTCACGATTCCACCCTCTTGCCATCTTGCGTTGTTGATGCCTTGCCTCGCTTCAGCTCGCCTCGGCCTCGTCTCGCCTCGCTTCAGCTCACCTCGGTCGTTCGTAGTCAAAACTCCAAACGTTTGGAATTTGTTGATTTGCTGATTTTCCTGATTTGCTTAACAAGGTGTTTGAAAAGCAGTTTGAACAATGTTTGTGCTGATTTGCTGATTTTTGTTGCATACAAGGTGTTTGTTAAATTGCTAAAGTGTTGTTGCATACAAGGTGTTTGCTGATTTGCTAAAGTGTTGGTTGTCTCTTTAGAATGATTTGCTAAATTGTCGGCTGCCTATTTAGAACGATTGATAAATTGTTAAATTCCTAAATTGTTGGCTGCCTTATTAGAATAACGACTAAATTGCTTATTTAAGAATGATTTGCTAAATTGTTAGCGGCTTGTTTAGAATGATGGTTAAATTGTTTAACTTCTAAGTTGCTGATTTTAGAATGATTTGTTAAATTGTTGGTTGCTTGTTTAGAATGATGGCTAGATTGTTAAATTGTTAATTTGTTGATTTTAGAATGATTTGTTAAATTGTTGGCTGTTTGTTTAGAATGATGACTAAATTGTTGTTGCTAAATTGGTTAATTTAAATTGTTGTTGCTATGTTTATTGAACAAGATATAAGACATATTTAGAATGATGGTTGCCTGTTTGTTGATTTTGTTTCTTAAATTTATTTTCTAAATTGCTAATTTTGCTGATTTATAATAAAGAAACATAAATAATGGATGCATGTTTTAGAATTCAACTCTTTAAATTTAGCTGCAAGTATTGATAATTTCAAGTTAATTATGCTTTTTATAACTTAATTTTTTGCTATATAATATTATTTATTTTATACATATTGTAATTTTACGTCGGCCACCCCAAACAATTCAGTCAAGCTCCGCCATTATTAGTTACTCCAATTATATTTGTAGATACATATTCTTTTTTTCTTCATTATTATGTTATAAATTAAATTTGTTATTTTCTTATATATTAATATAAAATTGTTTGTAAATTCAAATTTTTTTTATTGTTGTAATCGGATTCAATACGTGATTTTTATTGTGAATTAAAAAATTTAATTTTTTTTTAAATACTTTAATTACCTTATATAAAAAACCTATAATATTTTCTACTGAGTTACGTTTCCCTTTTTTTTAAAAAAAAAATCATATGTTGTAGTTGCACCCGCCACTAGTACATACCATACCTATGCATCAATTCCGAGCACCTCCTAAGATATTCAAGGTATACATACTGAAAATTTTGGAGTCATGACCAAATAAGAGCAATTAATGCTCAATTCTTTTAGGTTTATTTATAGTTTTGCCTCCTTACTTTTAGTCATTAATAAAATTGGCTCTCATATTCAACAACTTTAAAACGGAGATGTAATATATTTTAAATGATATTAGATATGATGCAATTAGAATTGTATAAAAAATTCGGTTATAAGACCCAAATCTAAAACCGAATTCAAATCCATTTTAAAAATTTGATTAAAAACATATGGTTATAATCCGGTTATTTATAAACCGGTTGGATAACCACTTATGTTTTATATTTGGATTTGGTTATTATCCGGTTTTTATCCACTACCAATATTTTATTAAATTTGAAATTTTATTTCTTGAAAAACATTTGAAATTTTTTTTTCGAAAAAATATCGAAAAAAAATAAAAAGAATACTTTTTTTTTCTCAAAAAATTTGATGAGACAAATTTTAAAAAAAAATTATTGAAAAAATCGATTTTTAAACTATGAATAAATTATTTTTTAAAAAATAATTAAACTTTAACCGATTTTGAAAGAAAAAAAAAACGATTTTAAAATTAAAATTTTCAAAACCGATTATTTAACCATAATTAATTTTACAATTGGTTTTACAACCGATTTTAAACCAAATAATGGATTTGGTTATAAATCTAAATCCATATATTGGTTTTAAAATAGATATAGTTTGGTTTTTTTAAAAAACGAACCGTGCACAACCCTAGATACAATAGTGTTGAATGGTTAGTATTCATCAAATTGCAATAAAATGTTTTAAAAACTTCATTTTAAACATTTGAAATTATTTATTTTGTAATTTAATTAATAACATATAGATAATTAATATATCTAGACAGACGATTATATATCATGATATCGTATGCTACATCTTTTAAAATATATCACGATTCGTTCAAGGCTGAATTGCAGTTTTAGTCCCTCTATTATTATTAATTTACGGAAATGGTCCCTCTATTTTAAATGTCGTTAGTTTGTGTCACTCCCTCATACTTTTGAACTAAAAATTGTGGATTTGACATATTTTTCATGACATGTTATACAATTTTATTATATAGAACTATCTAGATACCTTAATTATTCATGTCATTGATTAAATTAAAAATATGAAAAATTTCTAAATTTGAAAGCTAAATTTTTACTATGTTTTATTCACATTTCATAAGTTTTAATTAGTTTACGTTATTGTATCATATGTCACGTTATTTAAAATATCTAATGTCATCATTTTTTAGTCAAAAAATCAAAATGAGATACCAAAATTTAAAATTGTATCTAGATAGACAATTATATATCATGAGATCGTATGCCACATCATTTAAAATATGTCAAGATTCATTTAAGGCTGAATTGCAGTTTTAGTCCCTCTATTATTAATTTACGGAAATGGTCCCTTTATTATAAATGTCGCTAGTGTGTGTCACTCCCTCTGACTTTTAAACTAAAAAATGCGGATTTGGCATATTTTTCATGACGTGTTATACAATTTTATTATATAGAATCATCTAGATGCCTTAATTATTCATATGTCATTTATTAAATTAAAAATATAAAAAAATTCTAAATTTAAAAGCTAAGTTTTTTACTATGTTCTATTCAAATTTCATAAATATTAATCATTTTACGTTATCGCATCATATGTTACATTATTTAAAATATTTCATGTCATTATTTTTTAGTCAAAAAATCAAAATAAGATACCAAAATTGTCGACTTTTAAAATAGAGAAATCAATTTCGTAAATTAATAAAAATGGAGAGACTAAAATTGTAATTAAGCTTTTATTTAAATAAAAAAACTGAATGAATAACCAAATTTATAACTACTCTCGCGAATTGGTAACATTAGAGGACTTGCAATTTTGTTGTTGTGGGAATTCTTATCGTTAACTGATAGTGAATTCAATTTAATCCCTCTCTTTTGTACTCTAACTTTGTGCTTAATTAACAGTTATAGGATAACGATTGTTATCAAACCCAAAAAATTTATGCTTAACATCCCACGAGTGAATGGACATTTGATATATTAGAGTACCCATTCGAACATATGCTATCCCTCTTCTCTAAACTAGTGTCTAAGTTTCGCCCTTAAACTCTATGAAACCAAAAAAAAAATGCTTAAATATTCCAATTCCCATTAGCAAGTTGGCAAAAGTACTACTAGTTATATTAAACTAAGCACAATGTTTACAGGCAATGTCAAAAGACATTTCCAAAGTCACAATTATATATATATATGGAGAATAGTACATGACTTAATGAAGAACTAACTAAGAGGAAGAAAAGGTGTCAATGATGGTAGTGTGAAGAGGATCACTCAAATGTGTAGCCCAATTATTAAGAGGGCCTTTACCAGTAGCAGCAGCTTGAACTGCAAAACCAAGGAAAGCAACCATTGCAAGACGAGCATGTTTGATTTCAGCCAATTGAAGAACTGCTTTCTTCTCCGGGTCAGCAGCTAAGCCAAGTGGGTCAAAGAATTTGCCACCTGGGTATATTCTCTTTTCTGGGTCAAGCTCTGCATTTCTTTGGAATTCAATGTATCCAATTACTAGAACTTCTATCCAAATTAAAGTTGTGATTGAGAATGGAAGTGGTTGTCCTAGATATGTTGATCCTTCTACAAGCTCCACCTGAAAATTAAACCAAAAATCCATAACTTTTTCAATACATTAATTATTTTTTTCTTCTTTCAAATTTGCATATACTTAGAGACACAACCACATTTGAAGTGTTAGCTCAGTGATAACAGTTTAGTCTGATAACAGTTTAGTCTTATAAACAACAATAAATTGGTTATTATTGTCACTTTGATTAATAAAAATTTCCTTTTTTTTTCAATTTAAAAATGAAATAATATGAACAGTACTAAGTTTGTTACAAATATTATATAGTGGTTGTTCAAGATATGCTAACCCTACTTACAACAAAATTAATGTGAATCTTCTAATTAAAATTAATTTTTTTTTATCTGTTTACTTTAATTTTAAAAATAATTAGAAACTAAAAATTTGAAATTGAATTTTAGTAAAAAAAAAACTATTTTTAATAATATGCGGAAAAATATTCTGAAGTCGATTCAGTATAATAATATATGAAAAACTATTTTTGTTTTTAGTTTTTTTTTTTTTTTTGACAAAGTAAATATCTCTACAAATAATCCAAAATAGATTATAAGGTTATTTTTCTTCTACTAATCAAATTTTATTGCACGATCTTAAAACAAACATGAAATGAAAAAAGAACATAAACCATGGAGTCTCCACTAAAGTGAGATCACATTTACAGGGAAAAGTAAGTATTATGAAATGTGAATTTTTTTGTAAGAATTATTTGAGTCTGAATGTGTTTTCAACCTTAAAATTCAATCTAACACAAGCTATGTAAAATTAAATTAACTCATCTAGTAACACTTAATCATCTCTATTATCTCAAATTAATATGTTTCCTTGATAAATATTAAAGATTAGTAGTAATAAAAAACACTAAAGAGAAAAGAGGTAAGAACTCGACAGAAACAAACCTTTCCGGCGTCTTGCCAAGTAACACCGGTAAGCCATTCAACGGTAAGAGCACCAAGAGTAGCAAGCATAGCCCACCTACCATGAATCAATTCACATTCTCTAAACCTCTGAAGTCCAAAAACCTCACTGTAAGGTTGAAACGGCGTCGATTTAACATCTTCAAACTCCGTCCTAGTTCCGATCACATCTCCGGCAAGATTCTTCGCCAAATTCTGATCAAGCGAATCAAGATCAAATTGCAAATACTCCGCCGGTTTCCCCAAACCAAACGGATCGAATCCGTAATCTCCGACCAAGCTTCCGTCTAGCCAATCCGGCGATTTTGCTCCGGGAAACCACAACGGACGGTCGGTAGTCGGACCAGGCCTTGATGTTTTCTTCGGTGCGGTTTTCTTCTTTCCGAATCCGAATCGGGCTTGAACCCTACCGGAAACCGTCTCCGCTGCACGGAGACGGGTTCCAATGAAGGATGAGGTGGCAGCAGTTGCAGTTGCAGTTGCCATTGGTTTTTTGCTAATGTGCGCAGGGTGGTGAGAGTTGAGGGTGGAGTGTGTTGTGATTATTTTGGAGATGGAGATGTTGTATTTGATGTGGTGGTGGTGAACTGGTGATTATGGATAATCTTTGCTTGGGAGTTTATGACCGTTGGATTTGGGGAGGGTATCCATCTGACGGTTATGAAGAGGTTGGCTTATCCTCTTGCTTATCTGGTGTTGATGACATGGACTAAAATCTGGAGAAACTTTTGTCCTTTGAAAGTGATTGCTTTGAGAGAACTTGTGGCTGTGGTTCACTGATCTCTAATTGAAGATGCTTTACTCTCAGAGTGTAATAGTGTATTTTATGTGAGATAAAGATCCAACGTATCAATGTATTTTACTAGTTAATTGTTTTAACTCGTATTTTACTTGTATTTGAATTTGTTGAATTTGAATGGTGTCCAAATGTGGGGTTGTTTTAGTGGGTGATATGTACGTACTGTGTAAGTATTATCTTAGATTTGGTTGAGTTTATGAAATTCAATTCACCTAACTATATATCAAAATAACAAAATTAAGTAAATGAAATGATGTTCAGTAAAACTGTAAATGATTACAATATTAAAATTTATAAAACTATCACATTGGCAATTAACTATTGTCATATATTTCTTGTAAAAAAAAAAAAACTTGTCGTAGAATATTAACTTCAAAGTAGAACTTATATATGTTATATTGAACATGAAAACAAATTTTTATTAATGTAACATTAATTTTTAATATTTAATTTTTTACCTATGATTAATTATAACCTAATTTATTTGGGATATGAGATTTGATGTTTCTCATGGTAAATGATCATTTTATCGTAGTAATCATAACGAATATTATTTCTTATATGTTTCTTTTCACTAAAAATAATTTTATTCAAGTGTCGGAAATTAAATATAGATTTTATTTTAAAATGAAAATTCAACTCAAATTTATTATACTGTGAGAGTATAATCTCTTTTATTAGACTCAATTCTCTATTAGATATAGTAATCATATTTTAATGAATTTTTCGTAGTCAATTTAATTTTTAAATTTATCTTTCATTTAATAGTATGCTTTTGTAACATCTCTTCTTATAGTTACAGACATCATTTGTCTAAAGTATGTTATTAACAAAAAAAAAGTTATAGAAGATGAAAAATATGGAAACTTTTGTGCTACATTTAAATTAAAGAGTTTTAGAATATTATTTTTTAAACCAATAAATTAAAAGAGTTATTTATCAATTTTTATATTTTAAAAAATATTATTTCATAAAAAAAAATATTATTTCATTGTTTATAAGTATTATACTAGTTTTTAACATTTTTATCATAAAAAATATTCAATATTTATTATTATAGATAATAAAAATTATAAAAAATTAAATTTTATTTCCTTGACACTTTTTATAAATAATATTTAATTATTATAATTATTTAAATAATAAAAAACATTTAAAATAAAAATTATTTAACTATTAATTTAAAGATAAAATGTACTAATACGTATCGAGTTGTCCAACATAAAATATTGTACTGCAGAATAATTACATAATCATCAACCATCATTTGAATCATCATAATCGTT
Source organism: Cicer judaicum (assembly GCA_037974835.1). Taxonomy (NCBI): domain Eukaryota; kingdom Viridiplantae; phylum Streptophyta; class Magnoliopsida; order Fabales; family Fabaceae; genus Cicer; species Cicer judaicum. Next base: position 10,085,892 of record JBBPBS010000207.1, on the reverse strand, counting down.
AATATCGGAACCACTACTTAGACATAGTAATATTTCTAGGAACTCGCCCTATCTGGTCATTGTAATCAGGAAACGGATTGTCTAACTTCATTGTGGGATCGGCACGCTGACTTTCGCTAATTTTCCTCCATAAAATTCAGCGTAGAGTTGCTAATGTGTCATATGGCTAACTTTGTTCCTGTCCCTCCTTCATAATTAAAAAATAAAATACAACTTAAAAAGATTTTCTTTTTTCAATAATACTTCTTTGAAAAATTTATCAAAATACTCCTTTTTTAAATTATAAATCAAAATACCTTTTTTTTAATTATAAGTTGCATTTGTAAATATTAACATACTTACAAAAACTCGCGTTTGCAAAGGTGATTTTTTCAAGAGATTTTTATTGAAGGAGATTCATTAATATCTAATAAAATTTGATTTTGTTTGAATTTTCATTTTTTATGGAGTTACGATTTTATTTAAATCGATTTGGATGTCAATAATTCTACTCAATATTGAGTTCGACAAAAAGTTATGAAGTTTGATTTTGAAATTTTTAATTTAGTAGAAAGACGTAAAATTAATTTGATGACTAAGATTAATAAGTTAAAGAGTAAAGTGATAAAAAAGTCAAAAATTTGATTATCACTTTTAACATAATTTTAATAATTACTAACTATACTCACACAGAAAAATAAAAAATAGTAGTGGATTAATTAAAAGAGGATATTATTGAATAAAATTAGAAAATGATGATATTGAATGTACTGTTTTAGACACATTCGTAATAGAAACACTTATCCTCGCAGCTATTAGAGTAATGGAATTTTTTTTATTGTTAGTTCAGAGAAGAAAAGGAGAAGAGGGAATAAATGTGAGACAAAAAGCATGAGGGGAAAGAAAGAGATGAAAGATAGAGTATATACTATTTGATAAACTAATTAGATCAAGAGAAAGAAAGAAGAAACCGCATAAGTGCGACAAAAACATAATTAATTTTTGTGAAAAATGAGGGCAAAGCCCAAAGAAAAAATAAATTATTGAGTTATAATAACATTCATTTGCATCAAAAGAAATATGTGAGACGCAATTGACTAATCAATCAATTCTATTAGTTGTCTTCATTTTAAGTGTGACTGATTCGGTCAAGTCATTTTAGACTTTGAAATATTTGAGTTTAGCACACGATTAATTTTTAAAGTTTGAATTTGACATATGATCTATTAAAAATTTTATTTCGGTCTGATCTTTTTTAAAAATCTAATCTAACTTGAAAGTCTATTTAAAAAATTTATTCAAAACCGTATTCGCATTAATACATTTAAATAATATATTTTATATTTTTTTAAATAAGTTAAACTAGACCTTTATATATAAAGAAAACTAATAAACATAAAAAAAAAACTAATAAAATTATAACAAAATCTAATAAAATTATAATTAATAAGTCTGGAACAACCTTCCAAAAAACTAAAGAAACAAATAAATCTATAATTAGCAAATTCCAAAAAATCCTTTAAAAAATTATAGATAAAACAAAAGGATAAATAGCATATGTGGTCCCTTAACTTAATTCCAAATAACACTTTAGTCATTTTTCTATTTTTTTCCGATTTAGTCCTTTATTTTAACTTTAAGTGACAATTTGATCTTTTATATTTTAAAATATCAACAATATTATCTTTTTTTTTTTTTACAAAAATTTAAAAAACTTATCAAAATTTTCGCCTCGAACTTAGCTTGTCCATCTAGGCCCAATATTGCCCTAATGAGCCCTATTCCCAACCCTTTCCACTTGCATTTATAAAACCCTATATCTCTTTGCCATGTCAAGACCTAAGCATATGACCACATCTCCGAATGGAAAGTATCACAATCCTCAAATTTCCTATAGTACAGTATCCTTTGATTCATGTGCCATCAACATCTCGTAATAACCTACCCCTCTAGGGTTTTATTTCCAACCAATGTAAACGTAATTTAACCGGTTTTGCACAGTAATATCCTCTTTTTCATTTTTATATATCAAAATGCTACACTCTCAAAAATATATATTAAATTGTTATCTTTTTTTCTCCTAGTTGTTGGTTGCAACCTGGGGGTGCGACCTCCTGATGGCATTTTTTTTTAACGTTTTCATATGGTCGCATCCTGGGGATGCGACCTCCTACTAACCAATTCAAAATTTTTTCATTCCTATTTTTCCCTTAGGTATACTACTTATGTTATATATATTATTGTTATATATTTTAAAATTAATTATAATCATTAAATTAATTAGTTAAAATAATAAAAATAATTATTTTATTAATATTATATAAATGTTATTAATTATAATAATAAATAGAATAATATCGATGGGAGGATGTGCATTGTTGTTGCAAAATTGGGCATGGTATCGTTTGACTTGTGTTGCTCCGGATGCACCAAATGCATGGATATATTCGACAGATTTAATTCCGTATTACTAATTTTATTATATATTTCTTTTTTATATATTCGACAGATTTAATTATGGTGGTCTAAATTTCAGTAGAGTTCCTCACAATGATATAGAAGGATACCGGAATACTATCGATCATATCATGGTTCATGAAGTAATACATTCATATTCATTCTCATGTAGTTACAATTTAATTTTTTTTATATCTCTTAATATTTACTTTATTCTATTTTTTTAACATTCAGTTTCTTTGGAGACCGTATCTTGGGTTCCAACACGAGGTACCCGAACAAGAGATCAACACTTGGACTGCATGTACCTATCTGCACTGTTATCATATCGTCGAAAAACATCATGCAGATAGAGTTGCACTTCAATTCGGCTTTCATCAACAGATTCTGCAACCTCCAGAAGATATGACGCTCTACCATGAGGTCGACATGAGACGTGGCATCGATGATAATTGGAGTGTGGTTTGGAAAGATGAGATTCAACATTGGAATGAACGTCATAATTACACATTGCAAGGTCAATACGTTCAAGGTGTTTTATGCCACACTAAAGAATATATGAATTGGTTCACACATCACACTAAATTATATATATCTATGGAAAGGTGCCTGCGTGATCCACGTTTGCAACCTTCAACATATCCCGATGTTCACTCTATGCCTCAATCAATCCCACAACAAAATACCATGCACCAAAAACCGTCTTTATCATCACCACAACATCTTCATGAAGTTGCAGATATATCGACTCAATATTATGTTCCTTCAGTGCCAACAATACCAACTCTCATTAATCCGACCGAGAGCGGAATTTTCTTTAATTTGTTTGGTACTCATTGCACAACTCCCGAGTCGGCTTATGCGGCTTTTGATTCTATGTATAATGTCGAAACTCAAAATGATACAGAAGCAGGTGGTAGTAGTTCTAATCCACAAAGAGATTACAACGAAAATCAACCACAACAACCTCAAATTGTTCAAAAGGCTAAACGAGTTCGACGACCGCGTAGATGTGGAACTGGAGGTCATTTAGATGAAAATAATTAAGTTTTATTTAATATTTTTTTTATTAATGTCATTTTATTTTAATGTATGTTAATGTATTTTTTCTTTTAATTTAATGTATTTGTATTTTTATTTTAATGTATTTGTATTTTTAATTTAATTTAATGTATTTTTATTTTTATTTTAATGTATTTGTATTTTTATTTTAATGTATTTTTTCTTTTAATTTAATTTTTTTTATTTTTATTTTATTAATACAATTATCTTATTATTATTATTATTATTATTATTATTCTATTTATTATTATAATTAATAATATTTATATAATATTAATAAAATAATTATTTTTATTATTTTAACTAATTAATTTAATAATTATAATTAATTTTAAAATATATAACATAAGTAGTATATCTAAGAGCAAAAAGGGAATGAAAAAAATTTGAATTGGTTAGTAGGAGGTCGCATCCCCAGGATGCGACCATGTGAAAACGTTAAAAAAAAAAACCATCAGGAGGTCGCAACCTGGTATATATTTTTGGAAGTGTGGCATTTTGGTATATGAAAATGAAAAAGGATATTACTGTACAAAACCCTAATTTAACCACAAATAAATGAAAAGTAATTGATATTCAAATTCCAAATGTTGAATATACATCCTAGTTTAGAGATTGTGGAAACAAACAAAATGACACAAGTATAGCTATAATGAATACTTTGTAACACATTTAACGGCAAATGCAATTATGTAGTACATAAATAACTACAGAAAACAGCACGTTTATAAATTATTTATCTAACTATTAAACAATCTTCTAATATCTAGCGATTATCAAGTATTGTTTCCAAAAGAAATTTTATAAATAAATAAAAAATCCATAATTGTTTAAGAAAAATCCAGTGAATTTCTTGGTCTTATTGAAAGATAGGAAGCTCATTCTGTAGTGGTTGCTTATAACTTGTACTGCCTTGTGCTGGAACAATGCTACTACTTGAGGCCTCTTCTCCAGTCACATTTCCCATCTTTAAGAAATAACTATGCCTGCAAAAAATAAAACTTTTGAACTCCACTTCTTAATCATATAACATTGTAAGACTCGAAAGGAAAAAACAAATTATAACTACCATCGAGTATCGGCTGTCAGTTCAGGATGAAAAGCAGTTGCCAGTATGTTCCCTTGTCTCACAGCAACTATAACTTTGTTTTCTTCTTCAGCATTCTCCTGTCATAGCGTGAATATTAAGAAACATGTTATAATGGCAATAAGAAGTCAGTGTTTGTACGTATTTAGATCCTATTCTGCCCTCCTGCCTTCGTAGGAGAAAAAGATAAGTGGAAGAGCAGAGAGAACGGTGAGATGATGGGTGCATGATGTAAACATAGCGACACTCGAGACCCAAGAGAGCTCTTCTTGAGAGGATTTGAGTCTGAGTATCAATATTGTTAAGTGGTTATACATACAATAAGGTAAGAAAATTTTCATAGTTGAGGATATAACTTATGCATATCAAGAACCCCAAACAAATATAGATGGAAAGTTTCACATCCTTAAAATCATTTATTTAAAAAAAAATCTATTTTCAATCTGCTCTTTTCATTTGCTTGGACAATACTCTAGAATCCCAATAGAAACTTGGAAGCAATACAGCACAAGGCTTTATTAGCAATATATGGTAGAGGAAATAAGGATGTGCCAAAAGAGCCAAGTCGGCCAGTCTCTATTAGTTAAAGTGTTAGAGAAGTAGTCGTATTAGTTAGCTAACGGACTGCAATAGCAGAGGTACGAGATATATATATATATATATATATATGAGTAAATTGATCCGTTACTTTTGGGTGGAAGGATCCCCTCCTTCGAAGGCCTAATGTCAATCCCTACGAATATCATACGCACAAACAGAATATTACAGTAGGTTCACAAAGTCTCCTATTCCTAGTTCATTTTTATTACTTTTAATTAACCAAACAATAACATGGTCAAAAAAAAGTCTAAGCATGTATTCTGATATACGTAAAGTTTATACGATCCTTCACATTCTGGCATGCTATCATCAGACAAACCATTTAAATTCTAATGGCACCAGAACAAATCACCATTCACAACCTAAATGTTGAATTAACAAACAATCAATGCTTTTAAGAAAAATATAAGTCGGTGAAATATTTACTATTTAGTGACAACTGACAAATAACAAGAAACATGAGACGATGGAAAATTACAAAAACTAAACTCTACTGAACTTACATTCATAAAGAGCCAGCTAAAAGTTTTCTATAGACAGTGTCAATAACAAACCTTTTTGTCTTCAACAGAGGAATCAGAGCTGGTCACTTTATCAGAAGGTACAGGATAATCAGCAAGGACTTGAACTTCTGGCCCTACATCAAGAATTGCTGGGGCACGAATAAAAACTCCACGAAATGTTTCAGGACCACCTTCCTTGGATACAAGCTCTGGTACTGCAAGCTCGGTCTCAAAGCTTTGAATCTGCGTAAACATGCCATTCAGTTAACTGTGAACAAAATCCTCTCACCGAATTTTATTTAGAACAATATTATTATATTTACATTCATAGAAGAACTCTGTGAATTGTACCAGCTATAATGGAGAGAATGCTAAATGTTTAATAAAAAAGATGGTTGTTTTGGCCTTTAAATAACGTCTGCAAGGATCTTGACCTTTATGCAATTATTTTAGATTTGGATGATCCTAGATAATAAGAAAACTGAACCAAATGCAGACCAGGTAGTATAGGGGAGGAAGAGAGTGATGAAAAGCTTCATAAAACTTGATTATTAAATCTTGTAGCTATGCCTATGAGTTGGTCACCTTAGAGGCTTCAATAATTATCGGTTGGCACCAATATGGAAATCTCACATGTGAAATGTTAGGCTTAGGTCATTTTAGAATGACCATCAACATTAATATCATCAAATAAAAAGCAAAAGGCTAAGCAGAGTTCTTCATTTCTCACATTCGTGATAAATGGGAGTCTATTTATGTTTGTTCAACTGACAATGTACAATACTGTTATGAGCCTTTGTGTAGGACCTAGTCACAGGTTTAGACAAGGAAGAATTCTTCCTATGATCTATTGTGGATTTAGAGAAGCGGACCCATCCTTCACAGAGCCTCTTCTAACATTGCTGATGTTTGAGGGAATAATTAATCAATTTTTAGTTTACTTAACTAACAATCATTTTAAAGACTGTTATTAACAAAGGAAAGAGATCCTAATTGATAAGATCTTTACTGACAAAGAAAGAGATATTGGACTTAATCAATTAAAGGATTATGCAGAATATAATCAATTAATTATAGGATTATGCTGATCATAATCAAACCTATAAACGGAACAAATAAAACAATTAATGTAAAAAGAATAACAGAAAAGAAAACAAAATAAAAATCTGATTAGTGCTCTCTGATATTTCCAAGCCCACAAAAACAGCCACATCAAAGACATGCATTACCTGACTTCCAAAGAAATTTCTGTGCACAGTACAATCAAGTCCACCAACCAGTTGCTGTCCACCAATCTTCTGTCCTGAAATGGTGTTTTTCATTTGAAGTTTTTAAAAATCATTGACGTTGAGTGACAGGTAAAATAAGACAAAAGTATTTGATATTGTCTGAAATCTAACACGAGTAGAAAAGCGAAGAGAGAAACAAGGTTTTAAATGGATGCCACAGTCCCACTTCTAGTTACATTACAATCCTTGATATTGCCGAAAGTTATAGAAAAATACGGACGACGCGACCACAAATGCAGTCACGATGCAGACGTGGAGACTCAAAAATCCTTGACATTGTGACTGTAATTGTAATTAAGGACCACAATTTAGAACCTTGGAGAGAAACAACTCACCTATAGCTTTATCAGCCAAAAAAATTAGTCCTGCACAGGTTCCCCATACTGGCTTTCCCATTTGAACAAACTCTCGCAAGGCCGGAAACTGATAAATTCAAACATTCAGCATCAATTATCATCATAATTATCATCATCAGAATGCCAGAATCATGACTTGGTTCCATGAGCATAAAATTACAGTGTTTGAGTATAAAATTACAATAACTATGTACAGAGAATGCAAACTTGTTTTACAGATACATTTGGTGATATTTAACCATTTCGTTGTACATGCTGAGACTCCAACCATAGTGAAATTTGACGCATGTAAATACAACAAAATATAATTAAGCACCAGTCTTAAGTATGTTGAGGAGTGCTATCAGCACTCTCTAACATACACTCTATAATACATTCTCTTTGATTGGTTAAAATTCGCATGAATCCCACTAAATCATATGGGTCCCATGTGAATTTGGTGGAATTCATGTAGATTTTAACCAATTAAAGAGTGTGTTGGAAAGTGTGTGTTAAAGAGTGTGTTGCTAACATTATTCAAGTATGTTCACACCTATCTGTCTATAATTACTTAATTCTAAACAAATTCATCCCTAAAATATATAATATCACTAGTATTCGAGCATGCTAGGTTCTCAGCTCATAGCTCCGAAAAGTCCACTCAAAGAGTAAAACTGAAAAACCCTCTTGTTTAATTTTCAGTTGAGTTTGATAAGTTTCAACTCAATTTGGACTTTGAAGTTCACTCAAACTTAAATTTGCAAACTTCAATCCAAACATACACTTAGTTCCTACATAATGAATTCAAACATAAAGTTCTTCTAAACCTACAATTTGTCCACCAAATGTGTTAGAACAGCAAATCCAATTCTAAAGTTAACACATAAACAAAACGCCACAAAAATCACAGTCAATTGTGTCTATAGAGTTCGGTCAATTGTGTCTACTCTATGTCTCCGATAGCATAGTGTTGTATTTTTTCGATAGTGCAATTCTTAGGGTTACAGAGTACAACACAATGTTTAAAACCATGCTACGCTAGAATAATTGTCCACTTATCTATGAATATGAGTCATACTAAACAAAATGTAACTAATTTTACTGACATAATACAAATTAACAAAATATATGTAGCAGACTACATGCATATTCAGAATAACAAAAGCAAAAGCAATTTCCATCATTTTTCGTTCATGTATTAAATTGATTGCTCACGCCATTAAAAAAACATACATAGAGACAGAGAGAGAGAGAGAGAGAGAGAGAGAGAGAGAGAAACCAGGTTGAAATATTCAGCGAGTTTAGCCATAGTGGTGCTTTCACCACCAGGGATGATAAGAGAATTAACAGTGGGAAGTTGTTCAGGTTTTCGAATCTCAACACCTTTAACACCTAATCTTTTCAGAACTGCAACACACACAAAATATTGGAGTGAGTGAGTGAGGAAGGGAGGGAGAAAGAAAATTGACACATAAAGAGAGAATGAGAAATGCCTGCTATGTGTTCGTTGAAAGATCCTTGTAAAGCGAGAACACCAACGAGGGCCATGTTGTGTGTGTGTGGAGTGGGTAGAGATTGAGAGTTAAATAGCGCTACTTCTTGTTGTTATATTTAAGTTTGGTCCTCTCGTTTGGTTTCAGCATGCGTGGTGTTGTGTGCGCTCTAATTTTATGGTGCTTTACTCTATAGTGATAGGGTTAGAAATGTTCATGGTGTAGTTTGCATCGGTTTCTAGGCGTAGACAAATTTAAGAGAGTTCAATCTAATTTCAAAGAGTTCAATTTGAATTGATTTTGAATATTTAAATCACAATTGTAAACAAAAATTATTAAAAGATATTATAAAAATACAGTCAAATAATAGGTTTGACACAAAATATAAAATATAATTTAATATTAAGAAATAATAATGATTGATTGACTATATTTAAAATACATAAAATAACAATTAAAGAGATTAAATTAAACTAGTAAGTATTATTATAGAATAAATTATAAACCAATAAATAATATATAAATGCAATACATCATATCAATAAAAAAAGTAATAAAATTATTATTGTGGTTTGGTTCGGATGGATTCGATTTTAAAAAAAGAATATGAAATCCATTTTGATTTGATTAGTGTGACTTTTACAAAATAAACATTTAAAAGTATTCGATTTTATGTAGTTTTTAAATTTTTTAGATCAATTTGTGATTTTTTATATTGATTTGGATGTGAACACCCTTTGATAAAAATGACAATTGTTGACTCCTCAAAGGTCGATAAAGTAAGTAAATCCATTATTAAAATTATAATTACTCCATTATTAGTTATGCATGTACACATAACATTAATTATTCATTTGACCATCAATGAATGATAATTTTTATTTTATTATTTAAAGTGAGTTATTTCCTTTAAATAAATCAAATCCAAATAAACGTTCACACTCATCCTTGTATCTCTACTTAGTTCATGGATATGAATTAGGTGACGATAATGAATCTAAAGTAGATATTTTTTTATTTACCACCCAAACTTAAATCTAAGTAATCGCATTTTAATGGGTAAATTTTCTGTTTGGTTTGATTTTGGGAGAAAAATAATATATACTAATAAAAAAGTTGATTTGGTTTGATTTGATTTTTCAATTTATTATTACGAATTTGATGTGATGAATAATTAGTTGGTTCTATTTGATTGAATCGAGTTGATAATTTAAAAAAAGAAATGATTTTTTAAAGAATATTTTTTGCAAAAACCATAGATTTTTTAAATTTTATTAGTTACACCTTATTAATGTTTTTTAAAAATTAATATTTTTTTAAAAAATATTCTCTTATCACTTATACTTCTAAAAAAAATTATCTCTTCTCTTAATCACTCGTATGATATTTCACCCATATCTCATATTTCATTTAAAAAATCAATAAAAAGTCATAAAAAAAGTAGATAGAAGGTTGAAGAAACTTGAAGAAAGTTTTTCCTACTAAAGTATGTATATTATTTGTCTAAGTAGGTTTTACGTTCTTTTTTCTTTTTTTTTGAATTCTAAAGATCGTACATAAACTTAATTCATGTACGACTTAATAAATTAGAACTTACGCAAATTAAGTTTACGTAAACGTACACAAATTATGGTCACGTTTGGGAGTCCTCTACATCCAACTGTGCATGTTGATTCAAATACACAAATTGAGACTGCTTACACATACACAAATTGAAACTACCTAAGCATAAGCAAAGTGAGGTTGCATACACACAAGCAAAATAAAAATTATAACGTACGTGAAACCAACTATAGTAGGATTTCCATTTTGTACATACTACGTGAATTGAAATCAAGTAACCATTTGCATTCTTAGTTTACTTACCTATATCTAAGACGCAATATCAATTATCTAGAACTTGACAATTGAATTCATACACCTTAATAAAACAAAGGCAAAAATAATGAAATGATAATTGGAATCATAAAACACAACTGAAAACTATATTTACAATATAATTTTCAACTTGTTTCGGTAGATTCGTAAATTAATATTACAACTTGAACTAATTTAAGTATTTAACAATTTTATATTATATCACATAATTCAATACAGGACCAATCCTCCGGTGGCCAGCCCGTACCTTCATTACGTCCAGCTGCTTATATAGAAAAATAAATGGGCGAGATAAAATCTCAGCGAGTTTTCAACAATAAAGGGAGGGTTGTTTAAAATATTTCTTAAATAAAAATGCATAAATCATGAAATTATGATACACCTCAAGCTGAAGCTCTCCATTTCACTTTTTTTTTTCTTGTAAAACTTGATTGAAATCATTTTTTTTATAAAGATTCTAAAAACTATGCATGACCTCAAAAATATTTTATTTGTAAATAAAGAAACGTCGCTTAATTATCTCAATGTGGGTCACTAAGCTAATTGAGTAATGAATGGTAAATCTAGTCTAGCCAAACCTTAATCAGAGTCCTAATTATTCTCCTTTACCTGTTAAGCCATGCCTGAAACAACCTGAACTTCCCCATCATGAATAAGGTCATGCATGATCTGATTAATGAGAATATATTGAACTTAAGATGTATTGTATGCAATGTCTTTATTATGTCATGTATGCAATGCATCCTTCAAATACAACAATTATAAACAACTTAGCAATGTAACGAAATTAAAGTGGGAATTAAATCCTAAGTCCCCAATCAGAAGCACATATATTAAAGGATACGTGAATCAGGGGCAACGTGAACCTAGGTAGATTATGATCATATGATATGTGGATCAGAGGATGCATGTACCAAAGGCAACATGGTTAGAGGATGCATGAATCAGAGGCAACATGATCAGAGTATACGTGGATCAAATGATGCATGGACCAGGGCAATGTGGTCAGAGGATTCATAGACCATAGGCAACATGGTCAGAGGGTACGTGTACCTAAAGAAGAATCAGAGGGTACACGTTCCATGGAAGAATAAGAATAAATGCGTTCAGTGAACGTATTAGAGGAAACACGTCTCGTGGAAGAATAAGAGGAAACGCGTCCTGTGGAAAAATTAGAGGAAACAATGATCATAAGAGGTTGTGTTTGGGAGCATGTCACTAGAGGCAAAATACTTAGAATTTAAAGAGGAGAAAAAGATACAACCATTAGAGGTAAAACTACAGTGGCAAAGGTGGAATAGCATCCAAAGTACTTGCATTTTCCTTCAGGGCATGAGTCGCACATTGAACTAAGATTCTTCTTGCAAAATTCTTTGATTTCTTAAATTACTAACATAACAAGCAAACAACCAACATGCATGGTAATTTAAGATCGTTGAGTGCATATTCAAAACACCTATATGCTAAAAATTTCATTCCATTCACACCTCTCAATTCTTCTAACTCGTAAAATCCCAAAATAATTTCTAACAAGAAATAAAGGATGTCAACGAACAACTCTCATAACCCTCATGCTAAAATAAATTAATGTAATAGAACTCACAATTTTGATGTTAATAATTCCCTTCAACCTGAATTGGGTTTGTGGAAGATGTTTGTCTTGCCAATTCTATACTCCTATTGTTTATGCTCTCTATTTCAAATTTGGAGATTTTCCAATATGCGCCTTATCTCCCTCCAACATTGTTTTGGTTGATTAATGGGTTTTGGAGGGAAATAAATGGACATGCAAGGGTTGGATTGAATGTAAAGGATTTTAGATGGCTGTTGTCTTTCAATTAATTTGGGAAAAAGAGAAAAATAGATGAATGGAGAAGAAGGTGAATAGTAATCTGGTATTGGTGTTTCAGAATGTTTATGGGAGGTTAATTGGAAGGGAAGGAAAATGAATGAAGGAGATGAAGAAAACAAATGTGGCATGCCTTCTCTTTGCCACTTAGAATTGTTCATGCTATTATTTTCCTATTTTACCCATGGTTCTAATTCAATATTACTAAAAACACAACTTTAACAATTACTAAAATCCTAAAAGTTCTTATTTATACTTAAATTTTATAAATACTTTTAAGATAGTGATTGCCTATTACGCTATGTGATACTGATTCACATTTTTTACTTGTGTTTTTAAAAAATATAAGTAAACTCAATTCATGTAAGGATATGCAAATTGATTGAGTAAATCCCTAACAACATGATACACACAAATTGGAAAAAGAGGAAAGGAGAAGATGAAAAAATGGTGAAAATAAGAGGAAATGGTAGAAGAAAGAGTTTTTGTAGAATGGGTGAATTTGATTTTACTATAAGGGTAATTATTTCATTTTTATTCTATACGAAGTGTAACTATCAAACAAAGGAATCGAAGTAAAAAACTGTAGATTTTATATATTATCTTATATATAATGATTAAAAATGTATGAATATAACATATTTTTTTTAAATAACACCTATAGTAAGTCTGTTTTATGTGGAAAATAAGATATAAACATAATATAATATAAAGTTAAATAAAGATATCATATAATTGTGATAAGATAAATATTATTATATCATATGTTTGATGTACACCTAATAGCAAATAAGATAACATTATTTTATATTATTAAGTGTTTGATACACATCCTATCATGACATGATATAATATGTATAATATTTAAATGATATAATTATCATTATGAAACAATTATATATTGTTTTTTTTTTATTTTTTTAAAAGCCAAGATAATTATAAATAAAAATATTTAAATAAATTCAATTGATTGGTATTTTTAATCTTTGTGTGTTAATGATTTTTATTGCTTGATTGACTTCAAATCGATTTTCGATTTGAAGTTTGAAATGAGAATAGACTCTTTAAATGTTTTAGATTAAGATTGTTTTTATCTATAGTCTATAGATAGATATAGATATTTGAAACCATTTTAATTTATGTTATTTGATATTTAATCTTATTTTGTAAACTGCCAAAAGAATAAGGAGTACACTTAAGATTAAAGGTTCAATCACTAAGAGATTACGATTGGACACTCTTGAAAATTGGTAACAACTAGATTCAAATTACTGCTAAATGTTAGATTTTATTTTTACCAAGACAAAAGCATTTATTCATTCAAATAGATAGAATACTTCGATCAAGTACAAATTTAAAATTGCTAAAAGCGAAAAGGAAGAATTTGCGAACAACCTCACAACATACAAGTTAATAGCATAAAGCGATAAAATGTCTACATTTAAGACAAACCCTACCAATATGACAAAATCGAAGTGTCTGAAATATTCATGTTTCTGGATATGTAACATTGACGACGTCAAAGTCATTGATTGAATTCGCACTAAATCGGAACTAATTTGTTAATCTGAACCAAATAAACATCGCATCGATATGAGAAATTAATATCACGCTGCACCAAAACGAGAAATCAAAATCATATTGCAGCACTAAAAGTACAAAATCAAATAACTACAAAACAAAAAACTAATTATATATGTAAATCACTTATTTAAATAAAAAGACAAAAAAATGGGTGATTCTAGGCCAAACATTGGCCTAAGCCACTCATCTCTGAAGAATGGGGAAAGCAAAGGAGAAACTTGGGCGACAATAGAAAAGGGTTTTCTACGCCAAAGTTATACGCATCCATGTACCTCGCTAAATGTTAAATTTATAGTGAAACTTATCTCTGACATTTTTATTATTATAAAGTTCAACATTTTACTATTGTTAGTTTGAAAAAATTTCAATCAAATCTAGAAACTTTTATTCAATTTGGTAATTAAAAATCATAAGATAGTATAACACAATCTTTAAATTTGACACTCAATATTACCATTTTAATATTAGTTGCAACAATGTAATACATCGAGTGACTAATGAACTCGTGAGAAGAGTCAATGGACAATCATTATCATTATACTTGTATAATACTATTTAAGTGGTTAATTACATTACATTTTTTTTTAAATAAGCAATTGGACTCAAACACTACACAAACACCTGTAAATTACGATTACATAACATTGTTTCTATTTTCTTATACCATTATTAGTATTAGGATCCCTTTGATTTAATGTAGGAGAGGAGAAAGAATTTAACAGAGAGGTGAGAGGAGGGAAAGGAGGTAGAAATAAGTTTTGATTCAAAAGAGAAAAGACGAGAGATTTTAATTAAAAATATATTTTGAGAATAAATTTGAAAAGTGAAAAGTGACAATTAAATTTGAAGCATATAAACTACCATTCACTAAATGGAAATCAAAAGTTTGAGAATAAGATATGCACAATTAGAGGTAACTTTCATGTACACTGATTAAATTAAACTCTCCTTGTTGATTGAAGTCATATATCTCACTGATGCTCCTGCAGATCCAAAGATCCTCACAACACACTAAGCAAATGTTTGCTTTCACGGTGTATAGTCCACAGACACGCAGTGAATGAAAAAGCTTCAACTTGGACACATACAAGGAAACAAACAAGCACTAAATAGAAATCAAAAGTGCCGAGGATAAGTCGCGAATATTTGATCTGGCAAAACCAGAGGCAACTTGTCAATGTACATAAATAGCCTTTTCAAATTCTCTTTGTTGATTGATGCTAAATCATCTATCTCATTGCTGCTCGTGTAGATCCAAAGATCACCTGAGTTTACTCTTGTAAGACTGTCGCGGCAGAAAGGGCAAGATTGAGATATTGTATGCCTGAACAAACAGCAAAAACTTAATCCTTAGAAGCTCATTTCTTTCGTATTAAGGTCTTGTTTGCATAAAAACTTACTTAAGCACTTATCATATAATTACTTATTAAGTTATTTCTATAGCAAAAGCCAAACTAAAGTCAAACTACTTTCATATAAAACTATAAGCTGTTTTTATAAGCTATTCTGGAGAGCTTATAGAAATAAGCTAAACACAACTTATAGACATGTCATAACTCATAACTATTTCCATAAGCTCTGCCAAAAAGCTTCACAAGTGATTATGTCAATAAATAAGCTCAAATATACCAATAAACAGACTATGAGTTCAATTCTAGGCATAAGCAAATAAAAACAGTTTGTTTCTATTGTAAACCAAAGTTTTGTCCACAACATAATCTTATGCATCAATCCATATGCATTAAATTATAATTCTAGACAGTTAAGATCTTAAATAGTCTTAATCACAAAAAGTATTTTCTCCATCACCAAAAATCTGCACCGTGTTTGGCGAGATATTATATATTAAGCATATGTTTGGTTCAACTTCTGTACACATTAAACTCAGATTCATATGCCGATCATCTGTGATTTAACAGAAGCTAAAAATTAAAGTTTTGATCTTAACGTGCATCGAACACTGAACACTGATCCACCGCAAAAACAAATAAGCACTAATATTGATACTCTAACCAAAAAAGTATTGTAAGTAACAGATTGCTTACCAGTCATTATAGCATTTCATGCAGAAGGAATGGTTGCAATTTGGTAACACAACCTTGTTGTTCATCTCCATACAAATAGGACATTCTTCTTCTCTCTCTATATCAATTTCAGATAACTTTCCTTTTCTAATCACATCTTTAGGCTTGAACTTTGTAGCACATAAGTCCTTTTGTTTCCTCTCTTCTACATCAGTGATTCCTCTGTTGAGTTGTAATAAAGAGGGAAAGATCATACCTGTTGTTAAAACGCGTAAAAGCAACCATATTTGAATTTCGAGCCATAATTTTTATAAAGGAAAGGGAAAACCATTAGTATATGCTTAGATTGACAGTGAGTTTAGCAAAATTACAATGGCAGTGTAATTTTGTTGAAGCTTCAAAGTATAGTTTTTTCCAAAATCACGGTAGTTTACTGTGACACTGCCAAGCTAACCATCAATTCAAACATTGTTGTATATCATACAAAGACATGTCTAGTTTTCAAAATTGTCTAAAACACAGGCAAAACGGTCTGCCTTGTATTCAATGCTAAGGATAAACTGTTCTCAAGGAGACTTAGTGAGCTACAATTCACAATGGGTTTGACGAAATCACAGTGGCACCATAATTTGTTGAAGTTCCAAAGTGTAACTTTTGCCAAAATCACAATAGTTCATTGTGATTCGGCTGAATTCACCGTCAATCCAAATATGCATTAATCACTTACCATAGAACTCCTTTAGACTGGCTTTCCTTTCATAAATGGACATAGTTGTCTTACCATCATCATATACCTGCAACAAATCCAACACTATTATAAACTTGACACTAAAACGATCACATTGGATCTATTTCCAGTGGTCCCCAAGATGTAGCTCAAGTGGTTAAACTAGGACAATCAAAGGAGTTTGACAAGAAAATCCAGGTTCAAACCCTAGCTCCTAATATAATATACCAACAAGTAACATTTGTCTTTCCCAAAAAAATGTATTCAGAATAGAGAGTTTGCAAACTATGAAACACCGACACAGACACCTAACACGACACTGACACGTCGACACTAATTAAAAGTGTTTGTGCTACAAAGTTAGCAAATGTACCTTGTATATGAGAATTCGAAGAAATCCTAGGGCTCCAGCAAGATGGCAATCAGTCCACTGAACCAGAAACATAAGAAATTGAGCAGCTGGGCTATAAGACAATCTCATTTGAAAGCAGGCTCCATCACCTTCTCTTGGATAATCAGAAGCTCTGTTCAAATTAACAGTTGTTAGCTCTGTGCAAATTAACTACTTACAGGTTTATTTACTTCAAAACAGAATTTCACAGACATAACAAAGCACCCAAATTTATAATGACCATGCAAAAAGTTCTTAATAACACTTTTCACAAAAGAAGCCTAAATTCCAAACTAAATTTATGTCATGATGTGCCACAACAACTCCAACAACCTTACTTAAATTATTTGTACTACATAATGCTTAGATAAGTTCATAGGACATAGATGTTATAAAATTGAAACCAGCATATTAAAATAAAACAAATATTTTACAATAAAACTTTTTAAGCAACAAAACAAACAATTATTTTCAAAAACCAAAAACCAAAACAAAAAAATCTGAAAGTTTGGACAAACAGAACAAAAAAACTTCATAGTGATCAGCCACCATAACCTAAAAACTATCTCCTAACTCCCACCACAAAATAAAAAAATAAAAAAAATAAAAACATATATCACTCAACGATGAAATTCAACATGATTATAATTAAAAAGTAAAATAAAAGTGGAATTACAGAGTATTGGCAAATTGAATGTCAGCTTCAAGAGCTTTGAGAGAATCCTTGAAGGACTTGCGCATCTTTTCTTTGTTCTTCTTTTTCACTTCACTTTTTCACAAACCAATAAACTAAATGAATATTTTTTTTTTCAAAAAAAAATAAAAAAAACAACTCAATGAAACCCTTCCCTAACGATCGAAATTCCCTTTACTCTCATAAACTGAAACTGTTATTTGCTTGCGGAAAACAAGGTACTAGAAACAAATCAAAAGAAGAGAGAATTTGAAAGCGTGATTAGAAAATAAAATATAATAAAAAAGTTTGTGAAGGGGTTTTGTGGGTTTTGGCTTGAAGCACACGTAATCCCTTTATGCATACCATATCTCATCTATTATTTTATTTTTCGAGAAAATCTATTATTTTATTTTGATTCTTAGATATTATTTTAAATGCCAAGTATTTAAAAAAGAAAATATATGTTTAGAATTTATGCATTCACTACTTTGGAATGTTAAAAGTTACTTTTTTTATTGCGTTTTATTAGGAAGTTTATTTAATTTATAAAATTTTAGTTTATATTATATTGTAGAATAATAAATTAATAAAGTATATTATGAGTATATTTTTATTTTGTATTTATGCGATATATAATAATTAAGTCATTTAATTATTTTATTTATATTAAAAAAATTATATATAAATTGAAAAAATTATTATTCTGTTAAATAATTCTTATTACTGTATCATCAATAACAAAAATATATAATAGAAGATATTGTATTAATAGTATGTAAAGAATATTAATTAATTAATGAATAAAGTTTACAAAAATAAAGATATATTAAAAATTCAAAACGATTATTTATTTTCAAATAACTTTGTTAAATTATTGTGGTACTCTTTTTATTTCATATATTTCTTAGTTTAAATTACTTGTGTACAGATTAAAAAGTTGTTTAATATTTGTAAAAAATATTTAATCATATATATATGAAAACACTTTTTTATCCACCTTAAAATTTTAAGGAGAAACATATTAATTAAAATTTATAGACAAAATATTTTTAGGAAAAAAGCGTGCTAGTAATTATGAATTCAATGAATGAAGTAAAGTTTAGCATAAGAATATTTTAGAGAGGGGTTGAACTCAAGTAATCCAAATCAATTTGTATTTAATTAAAGTTAATTCTAACTTCAATCTAACAATTTGATCATAAATACTCTAAGAATATTTTTAAAATATAATACATTGTATTTTCAATTTTTAAACAAATGGTTTTAGTGACAAAAAAAAAACACATTGTTTTAAAACAAATGTAAAACATTTAAATTATCAAACATTTTATGAAGGAGCAATAAATTATGATATTAAGTAGTTTTTTTTTATTTCTTTTAAAGTGTCATTTAAAAAAAAAAAAATTTTAACATCTATTTTGAAGTGTAAAATAGTATAAACTAAATAAACAAATAGAAATAAATTGTACCAACACATATTTTGTCTAAACTATAATTTATTATTCACCATAAAGGGAAAGTAAGTGAAATAAAATAATTAAAAATATTGTAAAAAAGTTTATAAAAAAAATCTAATTTTGTTGATATCAATAAATAAGTTTTAAAAAACGAGTACATATATATTATAAAAAAAAACGAGTATAAATATATCAATGTACAATATAAATAGATAATCATGAATTAATGAAAAAGAGATTTGTTGCAGAATTGAAGAATTAGTGAAGTGCCACCGACAATTACATCCTCGATATTAGATTTTATGAACAAAGTTTTATCCACTAAAATAGTTAGCATCGCCACTTGGCTTTCAACGTGGCTATTTCTTCGTCGCAATACTCCAACTCATAACTGTAACTCGGCAATATTATTGAAATATAAAATTTAAAATTTAAAATTTAAAATAAAATAGAAGTATAAATATAATAAGAGTTACTTTTTATATTATTTTTATTTTATATTAAATTATATATTTCAATAGTATTGTTCTAACTTTTTTTTAAGAAATTAGTAAAAAAATTGTATTCAAATTTAGAGTAAAATTTTACATTAAAATTTCACTCATATATATAACAAACTAAGCATGAGAGATTGGTGCTAACTGTTTCATTAATTAAAATTGAAATACTTTTTATAATATGACCCAAATACAAAAAGTATAACTGCCAAAAAGGCTGATTGACTAAGCCTAAAAACATCCCAAAAAAACAAAAAAGAGAGAAAATAGGAACCACAAATAATTAATTAACTAAAATCTAAAATATTATAATGAACTGTACGAGGAGAGTGGAAGAATAGAGCTGTGAATTTCTCAATTCTATTAATTAATTATTGGTTTCAACCTAAGAGGGACTAAAAAAATTCCCAGTTAAAAATATTCTAAAAAAAGAAAGTGTTTATTACTAAAAAGCTGTTAAAAATTGACTTTTTTTGAGAAAAAAAAAAATTTATTTTTATTTGATATAGGCCCTACCAGAACTTTAAAAAAATTATTTCAATATGAGACCTAATATTAGGGGCTTAATAACATTTTTTTAAAGGGGGCTTCGGAGTTTAAGGCTTTATTGACAACTCTATTGATGACACTAGACGTTTAGTAGAAAAAAGCTTGCTAAACAGATTGCAATTTTTCCTGTAGGATGTGACAATTTCAATATGTTTAATGCTCTCATAAAATATGGGATTAGAGAGTATGTATGGGGATAATTGGTTATCACAATAAAGGGTTGTTGGTGCATAAATTGTGTTTCTTAATTTTAGAAGAAGATATGTTATCTATTGAACTTCACAAGTTGTTGAAGTCGATGTGAGATTTTCCGCCTTTCAAGATGATTGAGATATAGTGGTTTGTTTCTTATACTTTCAAGAAATCAAGGATTATCTGAGAAAAATGCAAAAATCAAGAATAAATTTCTTCATTTTTTGGCATATGCCTAATCCAAATCACTAAATTGTGTGTAATTGTGTTGTTGAAGGTGCTGAATAAAACAACCTCTATGCAAGAGTCTTCTTTATATACTTGATAATTCTCATTATCGTCATATAATGGTCCTCGGTGGGCAATTGCATGAATTGACTTAATTGTTAAACGACTATTGATGACACTAGACGTTTAGTAAAAAAAAGCTTGCTAAACATATTGCAATTTTTCTTGCAGTATGTGACAATTTCAATATGTTTAATCCTCTCATAAAATATGGGATTAGAGAGTATGTTTGGGGATAATTGGTTATCACAATAAAGGGTTGTTGGTGCATAAATTGTGTTTCTTAATTTTAGAAGAAGATATGTTATCCATTGAACTTCACATGTTGAAGTCGATGTGAGATTTTCCTCCTTTCAAGATGATTGAGATATAGTGGTTTGTTTCTTATACTTTCAAGAAATCAAGGATTATCCGAGAAAAATGCAAAAATTAAGAATAAATTTCTTCAGTTTTTGGCATATGCCTAATCCAAATCACTAAATTGTGTGTAATTGTGTTGTTAAAGGTGCTGAATAAAGCAACCTCTATGCAAGAGTCTTCTTTATATATTTGATAATTCTCATTATTGTCATATAATGGTCCTCGGTGG
Organism: Cicer judaicum; assembly: GCA_037974835.1. Taxonomy (NCBI): domain Eukaryota; kingdom Viridiplantae; phylum Streptophyta; class Magnoliopsida; order Fabales; family Fabaceae; genus Cicer; species Cicer judaicum. Next base: position 10,064,386 of record JBBPBS010000207.1, on the reverse strand, counting down.
GCAATTGCATGAATTGACTTAATTGTTAAACGACTATTGATGACACTAGACGTTTAGTAAAAAAAAGCTTGCTAAACAGATTGCAATTTTTCTTGCAGGATGTGACAATTTCAATATGTTTAATCCTCTCATAAAATATGGGATTAGAGAGTATGTTTGGGGATAATTGGTTATCACAATAAAGGGTTGTTGGTGCATAAATTGTGTTTCTTAATTTTAGAAGAAGATATGTTATCCATTGAACTTCACATGTTGTTGAAGTCGTTGACGAATGTGAATATCCTCTCTTGAAAAGATATCTCCAAACCAAGAATTTGTTTTAAATCTCCAAGGTCCTTAATATGAAAAGAAGAATGTTAAAAATCTTAATGAGTAATATCATATTCAAAATCACTAACAATGATTATATCGTCCACGAGACGAGCATTGTGCCTTTCAATAGAAACGACAACCCTATATTTAATTTTATAAAACCCACGTACACCCTATAACATGCTTAACTTGAGGTAAATAAACTAAGTCACAAGTATTTTAGATTCTAATGCATGTAATTCAATTTGCATAGCATCGATCCAATCAGCAGATTTAATAGCCTCATTATAAGATTGAGGCTCAATAGCATTGGTCATATAAAGAACATACTTTAAATGATTAGGAGAAAAATATTGATTGGACAAAACTAAAGTAAAAGGGTATAGAACAATAACAAGAGCATAATCAGAAACATTACCTTGAGAATTTTTGAGATTACATTGAAAATCTTTAAGATAGGTAGGGGTATGTTGATTCCTTTGTAATTTTCGTACATGGGCATCGTTATAAAAAGACCTAGAAGTAGGGCTGTGCATGGTTGGTTTTAAAAAAAAAACCAAACCATATCCATTTAAAAACCAATAAACGGATTTGAATTTATAACCAAATCCATTATTTGGTTTAAAACCGGTTATAAAACCAATTGTAAAACTGGTTATGGTTAAATAACCGGTTTTTTTTTTTATGTAACCAATTTTAAAATCGATTTTTTCTCAAAATCAGTTAAAATTTGATTATTTTTAAATATCCATTTTTAAAAAATAATTTAGGCATAGTTGAAAAACCGACTATTTATAAAAAAATCGATAAAATTCTCAAACCAACTCAAAATCAAGCTACTGCAACTCGTGATCCGAAATCATTTAACTAATGTTTGTTCTATTCAAACTCAACTTTTTAAAAATATTTTCAATGGAAAAACTTTATGTTCATGCTCAACAAAAGACAGGGAAAGTTCAATCAAGATAGTAGTAAAATAAAGCCTCAAGAAACAAAATACAATTTTCAGACATTCCTTTACCCCATCAATAGCATCTCAAATAATATCAAGTAATATACTACACTTGAATTCCTCATAAAAGCTGGGAACTGAGCTTATAGATAATAGATATAGAACCATGAAGAAGTTTATCCCAGCATAGCTCTAACTTCATATAGTTGATACAACAACACCAGTATTCAAAATATCAAGCTAAAATTTTTAAGCCATGACTTCATAATTCATATCAATTGACACAGAACAATGAGATCCTATGATAATCTGTTCTAATATTCAAAATCAAAAGCATTATACATCAAATTGCTATGTATAAAAACAACTATGCACTAGGAAAGTCAATCAAGTTATTATGACTTAGAAGAAACAACTATACACTAAGAAACCCTAATTCCTCTACCCTTCTTCCTTTTGCTTTGCTATAACAGAGCCTGGGGTTTGATCCTAGCCATTTAACCTAAAAGGGTATCATAAATTTCCAGTTAGTTAATTAAACAAAATCAAGGGTTAGAAACCAACTCATGATGATCAAGCTACAACTCATGATGATCAAGCTTCAACTCATGATCATCAGGCTACTACAAATAATGATCAAGCTTCAAACAATCAAGTTGCAACTCATGATGATCATGCTTTAAACAATCAAGCTAAAACTCATGATCATTAAGATTCAAACAATCAAGCTACAACTCATGATGATCTAGCTTCGAACAATCAAGCTGCAACTCATGGTGATCAACTCGATTTGACTGTAAATTGTAACAATTCAGTTTAAAGAATTCCAATTTTAAGACAAGGCCACAATTGTAATAATTGACACAATGAATTATTTCAATTTGTAACTAAATTCAATACAAAATTTTCAAAACCAAATATTTGTAAATTGCATAAAGTACTCAAATTTAAACGAAAAAAGTTAAAATGAGTTGCATAAAGAAACATACCATTAGCAGTAGCAGGGGCTTCAAATTGAAATTGAAAAATCCCAACTTTGCATCCTCTGCATCCAAGTTGAAATTTTCATTCTCATCAATTTCCCTAATCACTTCCAATTTAATGTAATTTAAATTCAATTCATACCTCACATCTAATATCATGTAAGCTATGTGTCCTAAAAGCCCTTCTCTACACCCTTAGCAAAAACCCCAATCAAGTTTTTATCAACATAAAGCTTATTCAATGTCAGAGTCCCAGTTTTGTCAATTCTCAATCTTCACCAAGAGAAACATGAACCGAACAAGCACCACCAAATTTCATAGAAGTTATTTCTGAAGAAAAAAAAAACAGTTACTTATCAAATCATAATTTAACAACTATTAACTTACATTCAAACATCAAAGTTGGTAGATGACCGACTCTCTAAAGATTCTTCCAAGTACCTTTCCAAATTAGACTTTTCAATAGAGGACGAACCAGTGCTCATTAAAAATCTATTATAACTATAAAGATCTTCCTTACAACTTAAATCAAATTCAGTCGATTATGATTCACTTTGGAATTCTTCTCCAACACCACTATACTCCAGAATTAGTTCATCCAAACGGGTTTTCAACAAATCTTTTAATTCGGTTGCATCAAATGAATTAAAGTTCTGAGTGATCAACCAATTGACAAACTTTAATTTGTTCCTGGGGTCTAAGACAGAAGAAATCAACAACATGTTCAAATTTTCATATTTTCCCCAATATTTATCATACTTTGTTTTCATCCTATCAGCCATTACTTTTAAGCACATATCCTTGGAGTTGCACATTTTAAGTATTTTTCCACCTACTCCAAAAACCTCTAACATATACATATTAGAGGCAACATAGGAGGAACCAGATATTCGTAAGGTGGCATCATAAAACATTTTTAAAAATGGCATAATTGATTGTGCTTTTGCCCAATCTAAACCGGTAGGCACACCTTTCCCCTTCCCCTTAAGTAGTTCCTCAGAATACTTGGGATCATGAATTTCAAGCACTTCAAATGCCTTTTGATGCTTCAAAGCCGAGTCTAACATTAAATCTGTTGAGTTCCACCTAGTTTCCACGTCAAGACAAACTAGACCTTTGTATTTAGAGTTTGACCGTTCTACACATGCTTTAAATTTCGCAAACCTAAGAGTAGAAGACCTAGCATATTTCACAGCAGCACGAAGTCTTAAAATTGACAAGTCCAAATCATTCAACTCCTCACTAACAATGATATTTAAGATGTGTGCACAACAACGCATATGCATGTACTCTCCATTAAAAACCAAGTTGTTACAAGACAATAGTCTTTTCTTCAATTGTTTGATTCCAAGATCATTTGATGAGGCATTGTCAAGTGTCACATTCAAAACACGATTCAACCCCCAATCAGTCAAGCACGCATCAATTGTGTTTGCCATAACATATGCCGTGTGACCTGGGACTTGGCAAAATGTTAGAACCTTATTTTGCAAGTTCCAATTATTGTCAACAAAGTGAGCAGTGACACACATATAAGACAAATTTTGAATAGATGTCCATGTGTCGGCAGTGAGGCAAACATTTTGGCAGTGTTGGGACATATAGTTTTTCAATTTTAACTTTTTTACATCCCATAACAACAAAGTATCGCGTGCAAGTGTGGTGCGTGATATAAGATTGAATTTTGGATTTAAGCCACTTACAAATTCTTGAAAATCTGGATGCTCCACTTGTCGAAAAGGCAATTCCATGCCTATAAACATCTTCACGAGTAAATATCGTAATTTTTCTTGATCAAACCTAGGCACTGAAGGGGAAGAAATAGTATGACCTTCAACATTCATTGCATCCAATGTTCTCTTCCTCTTGTTATACTCGCTATTAGGATTTTTCTTACATCCCTTTGAATGCTGGATCATTGAACTCGTCCCATTATCACACTTGAGCTTCTTGCTACAATGGTTGCAAATAGATGTCCCATCCAAATTAGGACCTACTATGAAATCATTCCAAACAAAAGATTGGTTTTTATGACCTTTAGTTCTAGGTGTTAACATAGTAGTTGTGTTCAGGACAATTGGTGGAAGAGAAACAAACAAATCTTCTGTCTCAGATTGATCACCCATCTTGATGAAATGTTACTGGTTGCTGCAATAATGATGAAGATAGTTAATGAACTTAAAATGTTCAAGGTACAAATAACCAAGAAATTGTCCCAAACAGAAAAAAGTCAATAAACAGGCAGATAACCAAGAAGGTAAACACCCTACATAACAATATTTAAAGCATCAACAAAAAAAGACTAACACCAAAGTTAGCAAAAATTTAATACATATCGCATTTATTGTCATTGAATATGAAGCATTCCTCAACTAAAACTATTCTAATTATATCCATAGATGACGACTCAAATGTAATCATGTCTTCAGGAAGTGAAATGAACCCATCCTCTAAACTTTCGCATATGAATGTGCTCCTACCTTTTTAGAGTTAGACAAGATATTTGGCTTGTAAGAAAATCTAACGTTTCTATCTATCTAAGCAAAAAATATCGGCAAGCAGTCATGCGCAACGATCGCATTACAAACAACCAAGATAGAGGCTATCTACCTAAAATCCATTACAAAACTTAAGAAAACACAATTTTTTAAGCACATTATTGTCCAAGTAAATCTCACTCACATGGGATGACCTATGCTGCAATCTTAGTGATTCCATCCAACACACAACATGAAGGATAATAAACTCTAAGCAATCCTAAAGATAGAGACTGAACAGTTACACACTAGTAATTGAATCAAATAAACATAAAAGAAAACCATAATGGGTCCACAAATAAACTAGACAGACTACAAAGAAACAACTCTATAAACATTTCTTCCATAAGTTATTATCCTATAGTTTTCCTAGGTCTTCCTCTACCTCTAACAATTTGACCATTCTCTATTTGATCTACTCTACTCACTACATAATCTATAACTCACCTCTCCACATAGCCAAACCACCTAAGCGGAGTTTCTACCATATTTTCAACTACAGGTGCTACCCATTTATCTCTCTCTCTAATGTTTTCATTCCTAATTAATCAGGAAAAAGAAAACTATAATATCAACATTTCCTGTTCCACTTGTTTCTATGCATCACTTATAAACTCTATTAAGATATTACTCTTAGTAAATCACTACGTATCACTAGGCACTCAAACTGACACCCAAATTTTTCTCCCTTTTGATTAAAAAATAGGTAGGTAAGCAGTTCCAATTTTGAAAAAGAAACTTTACAAAAACATAAAAAAAAAAAGGAAGAAAAGAAAAACGAGTTACTAGATGAGATTATGAATTAAAAACCAGAAGGTTTTGCATCGAAAGCGAAATTGAAAGAAAAAAAAACCCCAATCTTGATTAGGGGAATCAGAAAGAGAGAGTTAAAAGAATAAAATAGGGTTACCCTCTGTAAAGCATTATGGAAGAAATTGAAGTTTGCCCGAAGATGGTGATTTGTAGCACAAGATATCTCAGGTTTTCGGGAAAGACTGCAGGGAAACGTTGCCGGAAAACGCGGCCGGAAAACGCCGTCGGAAAATGCAACCGGAAATTGCTTTTGAGAGTTTTGGGGGTTTAGGGTTCTAGGATTGAGATTCGAATTTTGGAGTTGGATGGATAAAATCTGGTTTAAATCCAAATCCAAAAATAAAATGTGGTTGGTTATCCGACTGATTTTAAATAAATTGGTTTATATCCATATTATTTTAACCGGTTATTAAAAATGGTTTCATATCCGGTTATGGATTTTGGTTTCAAAACCAGTTTTTTTGCACAGCCCTACCTAGAAGCCATAATCGGCTCATTGGAAACAAGAGAAAAGTTTGGAGTACTATCATTAACAACAAGTTTAGTAGGAACTACAGAATTAGCATCAACAAGGTTACTAAGCAAAAAAAATTAAGTTATCAACATCATCAAAAGCATATAAATCTATCTAATAAGAATCATATTGAGAAAAATAGGGAAAACATGTTCATGAAAGACAAAATTTCTATAAATAACAATCTCCATAGTATGCAAATCATAACAAATAAAACACTTTATTCCATTCCATACTTATATCCTAGAAAAATTCATTTCCTAGATCTAAGATCTAATGTGATTTTATTTTGTTGCAATGCACAAGAAAACCAAAGAGGTCCAAAAACTTTGAAGTCTTTTAAATTTGATAATTGTTTATACAACAATTTAAAAGGGGTATGATTATCAATAGAAGAGGAAGACAACTTATTAATAAATAAGATAAATGGCATGTTGAACTACAAAAGACCAAAAAATTCTCGAAAGATTAACATGAAAATGTAAACTTCTAGTTACATTAAATATATGTCTATGTTTTCGCTCCAAATCAAAATTTTGTTGTGGAGTCTCAATACAAAAAGTTTAATGAATGATTCCAAATTTAGCATATAATTCAGGATAAACAAATACTCATTCTCAATTAAATAAACAAAATCATGTAATAATTTTCTAAGTGGGTTTAGTGCAGCCATTGGCAATAATTATTAAATAATGAGGGTCATGAATAGAAAAAATAAGGAAAAGATTTACAAACATGTGTAAAAACTTTCATTGGCGGGGTCCCTAATCTAAGATGCCAACTTTTTAAAGAGATGTTGAATATCCTAGTATTTAAGGTGCACAAAACAATATTTCGAACATCAATTGTGAGCTATTGCAAATGATATATACCACTTAAAAGATAGAACTGTGCAAAAAATCCGGTTATGAAACCCAAATCGATAATCAAATTCAAATTCATTTTAAATATCCGGTTAAAATAATATGGTTACAACCCAACTCATTTACCAATCGATTGAATATCCACTCGTGTTTTATTTTTAGATTTGGATCTTATCCGATTATTATCCACCCAACTACCAAATTTCAATCACATTGTGCAAGAACCCTAAATCCTTTGTTGGAACCCTAATTCCTATCTCTAAATTATAATTTTCATACAATTTAAATTGAATTAGTAAGATGTTCTCTGTCTCTCATTAACCCAACAAAAAAATGTTGTTGCTTCTTCTTCGATTTCGACGACAACAACGAGGTAGCTATTCTTGAACCCCTAACTCCATTCTTTCATTTATCTACTCTTTTTCAATATTTCAATCACTTCCTAACTTAACAGTACTACTAGAAAAAACGCTTTTAGAGACCAAGTTTTCGGTCACTAAATCCATTAGCGACTGAACTAGTGACCAATTTAAATCAGTTGGTAAACTGCTAGTCGCTAGCTGTTGCGACCAAATCAGCGACCGAATTTAGTGACTGATTTAGTGATCGAATTTAGTGACCAATTCAACGACCGAATTTAGTGACCGATTTAGTGACCAAATTTTGTGACCGATTTTGAGACCAATTTAGCAAGCATTTTGAATTATTATTTTTATTATATATTTGGTCACTAATTCAGTCTCTAAATGTTTCTTTTTAATTCACTATTTTCATATCCAAAAGAACAATAAAAACAATTTTTTAATTTTATTTCAATATCTAAAAAGTTCATACACCAAAATCATTTAAAAGCATTAATTATTTCACCATATATAACTAAAGAATATAATATATTTACGTAATATTTCTAAGTACTCAAAATAATACAGATAAAACTAAAATCTTATTATAGTTTGCCTTCACAATCTTGTACATATTACTAGTTTGCCTCACACCAATAAAAGTACATCCCATAAGATAAAAACCATTCAAAATAATAAAATAAACAAACTACATTGCAATTACAAATAAATAAAAAAATGCCAAATACAATATTTCTTTTATTCAATTATAAAAATCCAAATAATTATAAATAAATAAAACTAGCAGATATAATCAATAGAAAACTGTCTCTATGTTGTACCACAGTGGTAGCATTAGTGAGAGTTAGGATGTCACTTGCACTTGTACCACTCATGGCAGAACCAATAACACTACTAAGATCTTTCTTAGCTCTCATTGCTTCAGCTACTATCACACATTGAGCAGCAACCAAATCAGCAGCAAAAGCTATTGCTGCATCTCTATCTTCATTAGATTCCTCCTTTTTTGAATTTTCAGAAACAATAGCAGAAAGTATTGATGCAACACTTGCAATTGATTGAACAAGTGCTGCTACAAAAGTGCCAACAATTTTATCATTTATTAGGGTTTAAATGTTTAGATCTTGTTTGGGTTGAAATATTGCACTGTAATCTACCTAAAGAAAATGAAAAGTGCATATTCTAATCATTCATCAATTTGTAAGAAATGTAGGACAGATATAGAAATAATCCTATAGGAATACCTTACCATTCTTGTCGTTCATAAAATCAGTTTATCGCACTTCTCAGACTAAAATAATTTCTTCATTGGCACAACAACGGGTTAGCTAAAACTTAATTTCTCTAATTATTACAATATAAATGACATTATACATTATATGACATTAAAATTTACATTGTGATTACAAATGAAATTTAATAGAGAAGGATAAAATAAGAATTAGACGTAATGATTACACATTAAACATAATAAATATAGGTTACATATACTTACATATCAGAACATGCAAGGTTATTAAACTGTTAGACAAAAACTTACTTCAATGATTGCAATAGCAGAAAGTGCTACTACTAGGCTCTAATTGCTTAAAATACAAAATTTAAGTAGAAATTCAAAAGAAAACTAAGAAATTACCTGAAATTGGGCTTAGAACTCACTAGATGTAGGTTAGGTTCCTGTGATTTGAAAAATAAAATAAATTAAGAAATGAGAAATGATGGAAACTGATTAGGGTTCATGCGATTTGGGTTCGTGTGGGAGGATGAAGGATAAAGTGAATGGAGAATGGCGAGAACCAAAAATGGAGGCAGTATGGCGAGAACGGAAAAATGGAGGCAGTATGGCGAGAACGATGAGGCACTAGGGTTTGGGAAGATGAAGGAGAAAATTGGGAACTAAAAATGGCTCACTAACTGTTGTGTTAGGTAAGGTGAACTATGTTTTCGTATTATCATATTTTAACATTTAATATTATCATATTTTTAAGTATACCTTTTTGAGTCAAATAATTTTTTTTTTATGATTTGTTTATTTTTTAAAAAATAAAAAATAAGTGATCTCTAAATCAATTATTAAATTTAATTGCTTTTTTTTAATATAGAAATTTAGAAAAATCTAATTTTATAAAAAGAAGAAAAAACTTTATTGGTCTTTAAATCGGTCACTAATAACTTTAGTAATAAATTAGTCTCTAAATCGGTCACTAATAAATTAGTCTCTAAATCGGTCGCTAAAATATATTTGTGACCATTTTAGAGACACGTTTAGTTTTAGTTAACTATTATAAATATTTTGTCAGCAAAAACTATTTCATTTTTTTTAATTAATAAAGAAAATTAAATTATGTAATTAAAAAATAGTCAGCGACTGGAATTTTAGTCTCTAAAATTTAGTCACTATTTCAATCTCTAAATTTTGTTAGCGACCGATTTAGTGACGAAATAATATTTAGTTTCAAAGTTTAAAATTTCAGTCTCTATTTCGGTCGCTAGTGTGAAAGAAAATTTTTCTATTAGTAACAATTAACTACTGAATTTGTTGTTGTTAAAATTCAGTTGCGATTTCAGTTTCTGAATTTCATTAGCGACCGATTTAGTGACCAAAAAATATATAGTTTCTAAGTTCAAAATTACGGTCTCTATTTCAGTCGCTAGTGTGACTGAAAATATTCAGTCTATAAATCGGTCACTATAAGCGAAAATTCTAGTAGTGGGCCATTTCTACAATTATTAAGTTGTGTATCATTCATTCTCTACCACGAGTTTTCAACAGAAACTTCACCATGTTTATGATCTTAACAAATTTTTATTGTTTCACAACAAAACACTTATTTCGTAAAAACAATATTTTCTTTTTTTTATAAACTAAAGTTCATACCTTCAATTTTAAAATAATGTATAAAAATATGACTCGTTTTTCATTACTTCATTTTGTATAAATTAGCCTTTTTGTTCATCTTAAACTTTTCCTTTCGGTTTTCTTTTTGGCATCTTATATAAGTTTAATCATTTTTTCCTTTCATATTTATAGAAAATATTATATATGATAATTTGTCAATGTTTCATCCTGATGTAAATTATTTCTTGATTTTTCAACTTTTTCCCTCACCATGTATTACCAACATAATTTTATTTGGTTATTATCTAGAATTTAATGTCGAAACATATTGTATTTATTGAAGGTATGAACTAAAACATAAGTTTTTTGAATGGAAGAAACTCCAACAATTTGAGAAGTAGAATTTGTCGAGTTTTGTTGATTAGAAGAGCTCATTGGATTGTTGAAGGAAATTATTTAGCTAATTGTTTTTTTTCATAAGTGAAAAGAGAAGGATTGTGCTCAGAATAATTTAGTTTGAATGGACTAATATCAAGAGAAGGATTCCTTAATTACTCATCAAATGGTGATATAATTAACAAATTTGTTATATTATTATAACAGGGAACATATACGAGAGGAAACGTGTTCTTGAAATAAAAAAGTTCAATAGTATGACCCAACCTATTACAAGAGGTACATTGTCTCTGGGGTCCTTCACCTCTACCACGACCATTAACTCTTCCACTACTTTAGCCATAATTATTTCTAAGATTTCCATTATTATTATTATTATTACCATTATTGAAAGAATTCATGATAACCTAAACATCAACAGAAAGACCAAGAACTTGTCTTTCATTTTGTAAAGATAAAGAAAAGGTAGTAATAGTAATATTAGGTAATAGATCAATCTTTAAAATTTGGATTTTGATGATGTTGAAATTGTCATTGACCCCCTTTAAAAAACATGTTAGGGCCTTAAAGGATCTATAGCCTAAGACTAGTTTTTGAAGACTCCATTCAGAGGAGTTAGGCCAAAAATAATTAGTAATGGAACGTAAGACATCCAATTTTTCCCAAAGAATATTTAATTAATAAAATAATCACAATTTAATTTCTCACCCTAATTAATGGAGTGTATGCCTTGATGAAGATCATAAAAGCAAAAGTGGTCACGTTTTGAAAATCTTTCCTTCAAATGATCCCATAATTTCTTTGAATTCTCTATCCAAATTGTACTTTGATCAATAAAAGGAGAAATAGTATAAGTTATCTAAGAAATTACTATCATATTACAGCGTTTCCAACGTCATTCTTTGACGGCATTAGCAACTTTCTATTGATAAATTTCACTTTATTCTTGAGATCAACGCACACCACTTGAATATGCTCCAATTGTAATAGTTTGATCCTTGTAAGCTTTAATTGATGAGTAAAGTACCTGCGTTTTCACCAGGATGAAGATAATAAAGAGAAGTAGAATTTCTTGCTTCATTTTGCGATCCATTCATGGTGGTGCAAGATGAGTTAGAATTGGAACCAACCATAGATAAGAAAAGAAAATAGACTAAGTCTGAATATTCATATGTTTCATTAATTAAAATTGAAAATATAAAGAATAGACTTTTTATAATATTTTCCAAAGCCTAATAGAGGAATTGAAAATAGAGACCAAAAATAACTAATTACCTAAAATATAAACTACTATAACTAATAAATTTAAGTTTAAATGCACTTTTAGTCCCCTATTTTATTTGAAACTGGATTTTAACCCTCCCCTCCCCTTCATTTTAAAAATTGCAAATTTGGTTCCCACTTATATCGATTTTTTAGGATTTTTCCTACCATATACGGGTCCAATTTGTGATAACGTGTTTGGTTACTTATTCCCCCTTCTCGCTATCATTTTATCTTAATCTCTATTGCAAACTCTTTAATTGCATGCTTGTTTGCACTTTACAGGTGAGCTAATTCATATCCACTACAAATTAACCTTTTCTCATCACCCATCTTAAAAGTTCGAAATTTGTCAACAAGCTCTTCATCTTCATTCTCTAGTGGAGTATGTAAATCATCATAATGTTCATGTGCCTCATCTTTAAAATCAGTTGCTTTGTAGGAGTATTTGTTGGTTTAGCACCTACATAAGCATTAAATTCTCCAAGTGTTACAAGTGACAAAACAATAGTTCAATCCACAAATTCATTTTCTTCATTGTCATCAAAGTAACCATCATCATCTTCCTTATCACTTGCAATATAATCACCATCCAATTCACTTTCACCTTTATGTTGAATTCTTAACTTGACCCTAGTTACAAATGTTGGCATGTACAAACCAACTACCATAATAAATAATAGTAACTTCCATAAGCCCTATACAACAACAAAGTATTAAAATTAACTCAAAAAAGCAACCATATGGTCCACCACAAAGATAGCCATGGTCCACCAACACATATAAAATAACCAGGAAGTTTGTATTTGGACCACCACAACTAACAAAATAATCATAACATGCAAAACGACAATTTTCGTAAACTCTAGACAATACAAAATAAACAAATAGGGAAAATACATACTTGACACAATAATTTTCTTCTTGTTTTATCCTTGAACCAATGAAACAAATTTTTTTTTTCTCCATTTTCCTTGTGGAGCAGAAGATAACTAAGTGTTTTTTAGAAGAGAATTAATGACAGCGAGCACAATGATAGTGATAACAACGAGTAATGAAAACGATGACAATGAAGTGAAAAAGATGACAAACACAATAATGAAGATGAATGGCAACGAAACATAAATTGTATTCAAATATAGTGGTGGGAAAAAAATTCAAAAAATTGAAATAGAGGTAAATTGGCGGGTTTTAAAATAAAGGGGATAAAATTCAGTTTCAATTAAAATGGAGAACTAAAATATATTTAATCCTATATTTTAATTCTTAATAAAATTTCAACAGTTATATTGACAATATTATAAAAAAAAAA